>OFHU01003388.1:0-44115 GCA_900245905.1 Lacerta viridis
GCTTTCATACACCTTTGAGTGTTGAAGGCTAAGAAATCTGCAGTGTTCAGAAGCAAGCACAGTGCCTCGGAAGTAAAGGGGGAAAAGGCAACAGGAGCCTGGTAGGAGGAAGGGGACATTGCCAGCATCCATCATATCCATGTTTGAAGGTGAGAAAGCTGAACTACTGTCAGTAGAAATAAAAATGAACCTGTCACCTTCTCCGAGACGCTGAATCTGGATATGATCTAACAAACAGGGCAACCAAAGAGAGCCTCGGCAGGCACATTACTGAACTGGAGCGTGCTGCCTGTTTACGAGCAATTGCCACCACAGCCAGATCGTCAGCGATGAACAAAAGTCTGTTGCCTGCCAACAGCTGACCCCAAATGGCCATTGCCATCAACTGAGGGAAATATTCCAAGAATCTGATGTTTCTCTCCATCCTTGCCAAGAGCCATTACTTAACTGCATACCAATCTCCCATTTCAAATCAAAGGCTTTTCCTGGTGTCTTCTCTTGGCAGAGTTGCAGATCAAATATTGATGCTAATGACCGAGACTTATTTGATCTCCTCCCTACTCCTATAATTTTGAACGTCTAACCCAAGGCACAGAGGGAAACTACTCTTTATGCCAGTTCCCCATGTAACCCCTAAGACAATGCCCAGATCATAGTAGTTTGGGATATTGTATAATACAGGGGGATGTGGAAGCATAAGCAAGGTCACACTTCCTGTTTCCTGTGTTTCCTTGTAAATACATCACTTTTAAGGGGTAGGCAGACTCCAGAGATTTGGTTTGGAATTGACTTGAGTTTCAATGAGCCTTCTTGGTGAACATTTGGGGGGTTGGGGTGGATATGCAGGTTTTGCAAGGATTCTCTCTTGGCTCATAACTTTGGTGCATTCATCATGATTCTGCAATGTGCATGTACAATAATATATTTTCTCCTGGGACTTGTAGTTACTCTTGTTTTCCATCCACACCACTGTACTAGCCATGGCAGAGTGCATAAAAAGGTAAAGGGACCCTGACCGTTAGGTCCAGTCACGGACGACTCTGGGGTTGTGGTGCTCATCTCGCTCTATAAGCCAAGGGAGCCGGCGTTTGTCTGCAGACAGCTTCTGGGTCATGTGGCTAGCATGACTAAGCCACTTTTGGCAAAACCGGAGCAGCACACAGAAATGCCATTTACCTTCCCGCCGGAGTGGTACCTATTTATCTACTTGCACTTTGACGTGCTTTCGAACTGCTAGGTTGGCAGGAGCAGGGACGAGCAATGGGAGCTCACCCCATTGTCACGGGGATTCGAACCACCGACCTTCTGATTGGCAAGCCCTAGGCTCTGTGGTTTAGACCACAGCACCACCTGCGTCCTGCTTGCAGAGTGCATACCCTCCAACATTTATCCAATGAAAATAAGGATGTCCTATTCCATTATTCTTATTCTTATTATTTTACTCCTTATACCCCACCCATCTGACTGTGTTGCTCCAGCCACTTTGGGTTGCTTCCAACAAAAACAGGGAAATGGGGACACTATGAGGGTCAGAGAGTGCTTTAATGAAACTCAGTCCTCTATGCCCAATAAACCCAGGAATGAGAGATGGGTTTAGATCTGGATGATAGGAAACTGCTAAATGGTCTGTTTGGAAGAAGCCACTGAGAGAGTAAACAGACCCAAATGTAGAAGACACTTAAAGGTAAAGGGACCCCTGACTGTTAGGTCCAGTCGCGGACAACTCGGGGGTTGCGGCGCTCATCTCGCTTTACCGGCTGAGGGAGCCAACGTACAACTTCCAGGTCATGTGGCCAGCATGACTAAGCCGCTTCTGGCGAACCAGAGCAGCGCACGGAAATGCCGTTTACCTTCCTGCCGGAGCGGTACCTATTTATCTACTTGCACTGGAATGCTTTTGAACTGCTAGGTTGCCAGGAGCAGGAACAGAGCAATGGGAGCTCACCCTGTCGCAGGGATTCGAACCGCCGACCTTCTGATCAGCAAGCCCTAGGCTCTGTGGTTTAGATTACAGTGCCACCCACATCCCTAGAAGACACTTACCCAACCAATAGCTGTGACACTGGTACCATCCGGTCAATAACTTCACGGCAAGAGAGTTTCCTTGAGATGAAGGGGCTAACATTTACCTGCAAAACAGCTGGTTCTGAGCTATCCATAAACAGAAGCTCACTTAGCAGGATCAAAGGCCCACTTGTAAATTGAGAAAAAGCAGAATTAATGTTGCCAAAGTTGGCAATTCGCTGGTTCAGTATATGAATCTTGTAATGCATGTCTGTATTGGGAACATGACATCACTTTCTTTGTTTTCGTTTGGTCGGGGGGGGGAGAGTTTGCAACAGTTTGCATGCAAAGCTAGATTCAAGTCCTCGAGATAATCCAATTATTCACCGCCGATAACGTTGTCAGACAAATGTGCCCCCCTCCTGCTTTTTGTGAGTTGTTTATAAACTGCCCTTGCTTTTGATGAATGGATTTGCCATTTGAAGGTATCCCTCAAACAAATCTGCTCAAGCAACCTTCATGCTCTTTTGAGTTCATGAACGGTTCATTTTTATTCATAACCAGGCAATACTCCCCCCTCCACCACCACATGTGGTCAACTTGATGGCATGATGACCACTTTTTGTCTTTACTTTTTTAATCAGGCGAATGGTAAATGAAAAATGACAAAGGTCAAACAATGACTGATCATGTTCTCTGGCTGATGCTTTCGATTCAGATATGGATGTTTTTAAATTACAATTTTTTGCTGCGTTTGATGATATTGATAATACAGTGGTACCTCGGGTTAAGAACTTAATTCGCTCTGGAGGTCCGTTTTTAACCTGAAACTGTTCTTAACCTGAGGTACCGCTTTAGCTAATGGGGCCTCCCACTGCCGCTGTGTGATTTCTGTTCTCATCCTGAGGTAAAGTTCTTAACCTGAGGTACTATTTCTGGGTTAGCGGCGTCTGTAACCTGAAGCGTATGTAACCCAAGGTACCACTGTAAGGATTAATAATAATATTTCAGCAATGTCCATAATTCAATTTATTAGACACCCCCTACAAAAATAATACTGAGGTGACTTGCAATATAAAACACAGTAACATTAAATATTCAATAAATATTAGAAACACATTACAAAATATCAAAGATAAAAACATAGTAAAAACATAGTAAAACGCATACTGACAGATAGCCTGGTAAAATAATCATCATAATAAAAGCCCCCTCCCCACACTTTCACAAACCATAGATTATTTAATAGCCATGGGCTTGGAGTGTAAAGAGGAGTGTTTTCCCCTTCCATCTAAAGACATGTAATGATGGCGCCAGGTGAGCCTCTCTGGGGAGCCACCACAAAACCGGGGAGCCACCACAAAAAAGGCCAGTTCTCTTGTTGCCACCTTCCGAACCTCTCTGGGAGGGGTGATGGGCCTCAGTTGAGAAGCACAACAAATTGCCGTACATGATTCCTGCTTCCCCAATTTGTAAAAATAAGAGCCAGCTCTATAGGGCTTTCCCTCCAGCTTCTCTGGAGCCCTCCCAAGGAGCCTACCCATCTCTCTGGAGCCTTCCCCAGCAACTCTTCACTCTCATTGCTGCCTGGTCACTTGCGCTATCCCTCTGGGCCCAATCACCACAACTGCCCAGATGGAAGCACACCCTCACTGTAGTCATTACTTGTAGCAGACCACCCAAGTGTCCCTATTTGCCAGGGACTGTCCTGAATTGACAGAAGCTGTCACGGTTTCTGATTTGATCTCAGAATTGTTCCACTGTTCCTTAGGACATTCCTCGTTTGAGAAATGTTGGAGGATATGGAGTTATGCGACCCCTGAGCCAAGGAGATCAGTAACCATTCAACCATTAAAAGAATGCAGCCCTATATAGGGAAGGTTTTTTAATGTTTTATCGTTTTAAATATGTTGGACAGTGCCCAGAGTTTCTGGGGCAACCCAGTCAGATCGGTGGGGTATAAATGATAAAAGTTGTTGTTGTTGTTGTTGTTGTTGTTGTTGTTGTTGTCACCATCAGCATCATCATTGAATAGGACACCCCTATTTTCATTGGGGAAATGTTGGAGTGTATGCATGTTAATGGAGTGCTGCTTCCATGAATCCAAGTCAACATGAACAGTGGTCAGGGATGATGGGAGTTGTAGTCCAACGCCACCTGACGGAGCACAACTTCTCCATCCCTGTAAAACAGTGTAGAACATATGAACAACTGCTCAGGAAAGCTGTTGGTCACATGCATTTGCAACTCGGTAAACAGCAGCATTTACAGAACCACCTACTGTAGTTCCTACTCACCTTCCATTCTGTGTCTCTTTGTTAACGTAAAGCTAGACGTGGGTATCAAGGCTACAAGCAAAGACAAGCATAATATTCATTCCTCTCTTCTAAGAACCACGTTCTTAGTTACAATTATTAGAATAGCTGGGGGAAAGCTGAAAGGCAATGAAAATAGATGGATCTGTGTATGCTGAAAGAAGATTAAATTTTAGAAAAGTGGGGAGGAGAATATATATATATATATAGATAGATAGATAGATAGATAGAGAGAGAGAGAGAGAGAATGTGCAGGAGACAGATGCTGAGGGGGAAAAACAGCTATTATATACACTTGAACGCTCAGTAAAATCATGAGAAAATGGGAGTTTTTGAAGCTTCTCCTCCACAGTGTACACAACATAATCATTAAAACGACCGTGCAGCAAAGAAAATAGAAATGAGCTTCATGCCTCATATTATTTATATAGTTGCATTAGTAATGGTAGGCTGGTGTTGTTATGCACTGACCAACTTCTCCATTTCCCCCCTTGTATATCCCTGTGAAAGGGGAAGGCAATGTCATTTGGTGGAGGTGATCTGAAGCTGACAAATGGGAGGCCCCCGGGTCCAGCTTGTTACATTTTGGGTGCCTCTGCAACAGGCTAGAGGTCCCTGGAACAAATATCTGAGCAGAAACCATGCTTATGCTGAGAGTTCAGAATAGTATCTTGTCCTTCTACACTTCTGGCTGGGTTCACACACAGGGGGACATTATGAGAACATAGGAACATACTTTAGACTATTTCTCAATCTAGCCAAGGATTGCTTACTCTAGCCTCCCTCAACCTGGTGACGTCCAGAAGGACAACACCCTTCAACCCCAGCCTGCATGGCCAATGACCAGAGATGATGGGATCTGGAGTCCAAAACAGCTCAAGGGTGCCAGGTTGTGGAAGGGTGGTCTACTCTGATGGATAGCAGCTCTACAGACTCCCAGACAAAAATGTTTTCTATCTCCTACTACCAGTTCCTTTTAACTGGAGATACCAGAGATTGAAGCTGGGAGCTTGTGAATTTGATGTATCACTGAGCTATAGAACTTTTTCCAGCATTTTTCCAACTGGAAAAATGAAATAACTCTGGTACCCTCATAACATTTCACAGATTAAAGCAATGACCCTGCTGTAATCCTAATAATAATAGTTTTATTATTTATACCCAAACCATCTGTCTGAGTTGCATCAAACATTAACAACTTCCCAATACAGGACTGGCTTCAGATGTCTTGTAAAAGTTGTATAGTTATTCATTTCCCTAGCATCTGATGGAAGGGCATTCCACAGGGTGGGTGTCACTGCTGAGAAGGCCTTCTGCCTGGCTCCCTGTAACTTCACTTCTCACAGTGAGGGAACCACCAGAAGGCCCTCAGAGCTGGACCTCAGTGTCCAGGCTGAACGACGGGGTGGAGATGCTCCATCAGGTATACAGGGCCGAAGCCATTCAGGGCTTTAAAGGTCAGCACCAACACTTTGAATTGTGCTCGGAAACATACTGGGAGCCAGTGTAGATATTTTAGGACTGGTGTTATATGGTCCTGGCAGCAGCTCCCAGTCACCAGTCTAGCTGCCACATTTTGGATTAGTTGTAGTTTCTGAGTCACCTTCAAAGATAGCCCTACATAGAGCACATTGCAGTTGTCCAAGCGGGAGATAACAAGAGCATGTATCACTTTGGCGAGACAGTGCATAAGCAGGTATAGTCTCAGTTTGTATACCAGATGGAGCTGGTAGACAAGCTGCCCTGGATGCATAATTCACCTGTGCCTCCATAGACAGCTGTGAGTCCACAGCTGTGAGACAGCTGTGATGACACAGTGACACCAGGTGGAGAGTAGTTGGGCATAGTTTGGGGAATATGGCCTTATGGGCCAAACAGGGACCCACATGCCAGTCCATTTGTCCATGGGACAAAGGTTTTCCCTGCAGATGTGGGTGTCGTGGGAGGGACTTTCTGACCTAGGGAGCAACGACAAGATGAGTGGAATCATTTATCAGAGCAAAAGACCTTCAGCCAGATAAAGTTAGTAAAGTTGAAGGAGTCAAGTTCTTGGTCAGGGACACAAGAAAGAGGCAAGGCTTTGGTTTATTTACTTCACAATATTCTTTCAACATTGTTTTCTAGAGGGACATAGGCAAAATTACTCAGCAGGCCTTACTTTGTTAACGTTAAACACTTGGTCATTTCTCTTTGGCTGTAAAATAGGGATTAACAGCCCTTCCTACTTAAGAGCTACTCTATGAGAATACAGTCATCAAATACATCGCTAGGTGATGTAGAGATACAGCAGTGTGGGAGGGATGCATATAAATACCTTGGAAGGCCTAAAGTAGGTTTTGGCTGCAAAGGACAACTATTTAATTAGGGATTAAGAGCAGACATCTGTTAATCCTCTGCATAATATATCCTGATTTGCCAAGTTAGGCAGAGTAAACTTTTATTAATGGCATCTTAAAGCCCCGAGGCCAGTTATAGCATGACTTCACATGTGCTGCATTATCATTCCAAGGATGCCTAAATAATCCTTACATAAACAATGCTTTTCCATGCCTCAAATACAAATGAAAGCAATGATCATATATGCCACCCCCACTTTTCATCCTCCCTTCTTCTTCTTTATTCTGGTAAAGCAGCGGATGGCATGAGTCACTGCTGCCTACCAGGTTGGAGAAGGGGAGGGGTGAGGTGAGGTGGGGGAGCTCAGCATAATGGAAACACGCCACTTGGTGAGTCCAATTGCAAACTTCTTCTTTGGCAATCGCTCATAGCCGAGTAAGATTGTCTTACACAAACACGGTTTTAACAATGAGTCCGTAAGTGACTGTGGAGGCCAATTCTGGATACACACATCCTTCCACAGTGGGGACATTGGTTTCTGGGTGGGAGTTGATCAGAGTGTGCTTTCCTCTTAGGACGTTTCTCCCTTGTGTCCTGAGTTTGAGTGTCTTCAAAGCCCATGACACCTTTGGTAAAGGCTGTTCTCCAATTGGAGCGCTCGCAGGCAAGTGTTTCCCAATTGTTGGTGTTTATACTACATTTTTTAAAAAAGATTTGCCTTGAGAGAGTCTTTAAACCTCTTTTGTTGACCACCAGCATTACACTTTCCATTTTTAAGTTCGGAATAGAGTAGTTGCTTTGGAAGACGGTCATCAGGCATCCGCACAACATGACCAGTCCATTGAATCATTGCTTCAACACTGGTGGTCTTTGCTTCTTCCAGTACAGTGACATTAGTTTGCCTGTCTTCCCAAATGATGTGTAAAATTTTTCGGATTGCAAACATGCGGGTGGAGACATTGTGTTGACCTTACCACTGCCTTGCCCCTCCCCCTATCTGTCCTTGTATGTAGCGGAAGTTCAGCTGGAAGAAGGTCAGGGGAGCAGCACAGACCCACCATCCATGACTGCTCTGGTGGGATATGGCCAGATTGCTACTCTGTCGATGAAGTATCTTTTGCACTAAGGGCTCAACTTGAGGTTATAAGAGAAGTATGGAGATGTCCCTGTCCTTTGCCCCATACACTCTGCCATATATGAAGACATGGCACTTTGCCTTGCCCCCGTTTTGTGGCTGACAGCCAGTGATATGGAATGAGGTAAACAATGCACAGCAGGACATCATCTGATCATACGTAGTGGTTTACCTAGACCAGCCACATCCAACTCCAAAGAGACAGCGATCTACTCCCAGTATATATATATAAAAACACCCGGTAGTGATCTACCCATTGTCATTGCCAAGAGTTGTGAAGCTTTTTGCGGGGAACATTGCCCAGAGATAGATAGATTTATTGTTACGGTTCTCAACCAGCACACACATATCCATAAAAAACAATCCAAAATACATGCTAAAATATGAACTATAAATATAAACGTTAAGCTTTAAAAATTTTAGATAAAAGAAGATATCACTACTTTAAAAGGTGGGCTACAGCCAGTTATAGCACTGGTATTGCCCAGAGAGAATGAGAATGAATGAAACTTTATTTGCATCAGCCATCGGCCATAGCAACAAAGAACATTGGGATACAGTGGTACCTCGGGTTACGTACTTAATTGGTTCCGGAGTGCCATTCGTAACCCGAAAAGTACGTAACCCGAACAGTGATATCACGCATGCGCGAAAGCGTGATATCACGCTTTGCGCATGCACAGACCACGCAGACCGCTTTTGCGCATGTGTGGACAGCACATGGGGCAAAAAACACTTCCGGGTTATGGGAGTACGTAACCCGAAAAAACGTAACCTGAAGCGGACGTAACCCGAGGTACGACTGTACACAGAACAAAATAAAAAGTCGACTATATAAAGCACAGTGTAGGGTCCTGAATCAGCAATCAAATAGTGGACCTTATTCTGATTGCCCCAGCTAGAAACCTTGCAACCTTTGCAGTCATCTGCTCCTCTTGATCTGCCAGGAGAAAAGACACTGTGGCAGTGGTTGGGCAGCCCGGAATGGACAATAAAAGAGGGGCGATAATCTCGTTCCTCAGGTCTTTGTAAAGAGTGCACACCAGGAGGACATGCGCCACTGATTCGGTGCTGCCATCTCCGCAGGGGGAATTGCCCAGAATTGTTAAGCTTTTTTTGGGGGAGCATTGCCCAGAGTTGTTGAGCTTTCTTGGGGTGGGGAAATCGACCTGCAGCGCCCCAGCGATTGACCAGTAAATCGCGATCAACCTGTTGGACATGCCTGACCTAGACTACAGAAGGAGACCCTGTGGCCTTCTAGATGTTCAGCCCCAAAATTCTTGAGGTTTTTTTTGTGTGATTGCCTGCTCACTGTCCATGCCCACGCCAGACCCCAATAAAGAGCCACCTGCAAGCTTTTTTATTATTATTTAAAGAAACAAAAATCCAGGACTTTTGGTTAGAAATGAAAAAAACTTTGGGTGGTCAGCTTGCCCCTCCCCCCCACCAAAAAGGAAAAAGGGACATGTCCGGGATTTCTCAGATGTATTGCAACCCTATACTAACTGCAACCATCTCCAAACAATCGTCAGGGACAATGGGAGTTGGGGTTTCAAGAAGAACTGAAGTGCCACACATTCCCCCCTCCAACCTAGATCTTAGGAGGAAGAGAGAGGAATGCAGTGGCTCCATATATTCTTGGAATGTCTTATTAAGCCAACATGGTGCCCTCCCAATGTTGCCGCCATGGTCATTCCTGACCATTAACCAGCCCTGGCTAAGGCTGTTGGGAACTGGAGTCCAACAACATGTAGAAGGCACCATGTTGGTATGAGGGACTCGACTGAGGAAGAATGGTGGAGATCACCGCCCCTCCTCCTGAAGCTTCCAGAGAAGAGGAAAGCAGTATTGATTTACAGCAGTGGTTTGAGGAAGGTCACAGATCAGAGGCAGGTGAACAGAAGAGATGGGAGGTGATGGGAGAAGAGAAGGGGGAGACAGAGACAGAGCAGCCAGCTGACACGTTATCACTGGAGAGCATTCCCAACCTCCTGTCTCCCAGAACCAAGCGTGCATTGAAAGTGGGAGAGCAAAGGACTCAGTGACAATTAGCTCCTGGCGGCCACTGTAAGGGGAAGTGCTGTTGCAGGGCGAGGGGAGGAACTCAGTTGGAGCAACACCATTGATCTAAGAGGCAGTATTCCTAAGCCTCTCACTGTGAATATTGAATAAAGACTCAGTAAGATCTTCCTTGGACGCAGGTGGCGCTGTGGGTTAAACCACAGAGCCTAGGGCTTGCTGATCAGAAGGTCGGCGGTTCAAATCCCCGTGATGGGGTGAGCTCCTGTTGCTTGGTCCCTGCTCCTGCCAACCTAGCAGTTCAAAAGCACACAGTGCAAGTAGATAAACAGGTACTGCTCTGGCAGGAAGGTAAACACCATTTCCGTGCACTGCTCTGGTTTGGCAGAAAGCGGCTTAGTCATGCTGGCCACATGACCCGGAAGCTGTACACCGCCTCCTTTGGCCAATAAAGCGAGATGAGTGCCGCAACCCCAGAGTCGTCTGCGACTGAACCTAACGGTCAGTGGTCCCTTTACCTTTACGTAAGATCTTCCTTGTCTACTTTCCTTAGCAGTCTGCCGTTGGGGGGGGGGAAGGATCAGAATTCCCTGAAGCTTGACAGTTGCCTACCCTTGCATTAAGTCCTCAGAACCATCTTGTGTGTTCCCAAATATGCCCTCTTTTCCGGGTGCTGAAAGGCAAGCAAGGTGGAAATGTGCAAATCCAGCAAAGGAACATGGTATCATTCAAAGTCAGTCAGTTATGAGGTTACTCAGAATGACCATCACCTGGGAGGTATGCGCTTCAATGGAGTCTGCCTCCAGCTGTACAACTGAAATGACATTTTGTCAAAGTTCAGCATTTGAATTTCAAAATACCCATCTTGATGTCAACAATGGAAATCTTGGAGAAACTGGCTGAAGTTCAGTATTAATATAAAGAGTGAGGCAATATTTACTGATGCAAATATTCATAAGTACCGTTTATCAAGAAGCAGTAACGTGAAGAAATCATTACTCTGTATGGTTTTCTATATTTTACTGATGTGGCTAACTCAAGGTTTCCGGAGGAAAATGATACTTCATTGATCCATCATTACACAATGGCTTTGCTAATGAACATGCTCTCAACTGACAGTTGCAGCCCTTTACAATCAGACCTCTGTTTGTAACATATATATATATATATATATATATATATATATATATATATATATATATATATAAAAATAATTTCATAGAATCCTAGAGTTGGAAGAGACCACAAGGGCCATCCAGTCCAACCCCCTGCCAAGCAGGAAACACCATCAAAGCATTCCTGACAGATGGCTGTCAAGCCTCCGCTTAAAGACCTCCAAAGAAGGAGACTCCACCACACTCCTTGGCAGCAAATTCCACTGTCAAACAGCTCTCACTGTCAGGAAGTTCTTCCTAATGTTTAGGTGGAATCTTCTTTCTTGTAGTTTACCAACCCTTCACTATGAGGTCCCAGGTTAGCTTGTAAGATTTTTAAAATACAATTAAAACACATCACAGTCACAAGAGCGGAGTTGGTCCTAAAAATAGGTCCAAGTCCTGGATAAATAGGTATGTTGTCAGCATAGGAAGAAACCTACACAAAGAAGGTTCCAGCTGCATTTCTGTGGGTTGCCTCCGCCACTCTGGACACCTTCCAACATATATAAAAAGGGACCCCTGTCTGACTCTGGGGTTGTGGAGCTCATCTTGCGTTACTGGTCGAGGGAGCCGGCGTACAGCTTCTGGGTCATGTGGCCAGCATGACAAAGCCGCTTCTGGTGAACCAGAGCAGCGCACGGAAACACCGTTTACCTTCCCGCTGGAGCTGTACCTATTTATCTACTTGCACTTTGACATGCTTTCAAACTGCTAGGTGGGCAGGAGCAGGGACCGAGCAATGGGAGCTCACCCCATCGTGGGGATTCGAACCGCCGACCTTCTGATCAGCAAGCCCTAGGCTCTGTGGTTTAACCCACAACGCCACTCGTGTCCAACCATAGCCGGTAGAGGGTCACAAAAATTGGTGACCCGGGTTTTTGAGACTTGTCTACCCATGTATTATCTGAAAACAAAGGGGCACATTGGTTGCCAAACATGTCCCCACCCCCAGCTTTCCTATGTCATTATGTCTGCTCAAGCCAGCATGGCTAATTGTCAGGGAGGATGGGAGTTGGAGCTGGGGAAGGCTGGCATAGAAGCTGGTCAAATCTTCCTTGAGGGTTTATACACATAGGATGCAAGTCTTCAAAAATCTTACGGCAAAAGACCAAGGCTGCCCAGGGGCATTACTAGATATTGCTAAAGACAGTGGTGGGTATGGTTCTTTGAGTTTGAGATGAGGGAAGGAAACAGGTAAGCAAGACTTTGGAGATGTAGCTGTGGACATGAAAGTCCCTGCCTCCACTCAAAAGTTGCCCCAGTGCTGGTGGGGCTAGCCCTGTACGTAAGACTTCTACCATCTCATTCCTACCTACCTCTTCTGCCTGGATAGACCCAGCTTGCTTGCTTGCGTTTTCCTCTGGTTATCTCCTCACCAAGTCGTCTCCTCAAAGGGCTTTAGGGGAAAGAAAACAGCAACCCCGCTGTCTTGTGGGAAATGTGGGTCGCACATTTTGGGAGCCACTGTAACAAGTACAGGAGGGGTGGAGGTGGCGACAGCTGAACTCAGGCCTTTACCTGGAGAGCTGTTTACATGTAAATGTTTGTTAGGAAGAGAACCCCAACAATGTTTCTGCTGATGCGCTGGAGTTCAAACCTTCCTCTGGGTGTACTTTTAATTCTGCAGCCGGAGTATTAGCAATATTAAACTGAAAATGTCATATAATGTCAAGTCTGAAAATGTCACTGAGAAGAGTGGGGGGGGAAGGGGGGGAGAGGGAAACACTGGTGACCCTCTGCACCATCAGCAGATGAAATAAATATGCCTCACTGGTACTGTACAGTGGCTTTGGGGTGGGTATAATTTTATACATTTTGCCTCCTATTAATTTTCATGGCGTCGATGGAGAAATATTAGAACAGCAAGAGGGCTAAAGACAAATTAACTCATCAATTACATGGATGGGACAGTGGAGACCGAGTTTATTTCACCATTTCCAATTGCAATAAAACTGTAATTACCAACTCGTGGAATCTTCATGGAAATCTGCATTCATTACCACTTAATTTGAAGCCAGTGACTGCTGTATTTTTAACTTTTCTCTTTCTCTCCCTGTTATTTCATGCAGCGGGGCTGAGATCTTGGCTGGAATAAAACAGCTGTCCCCTCTGGTCCCCACAGTGACATTAAAAAAAAAAAATTGTCCTAACAAAATGTTGCCCCTGACACCCTGGGTTTGGATTTCGACAGCACAGCTAGAGATGAATATGGATACAACACCTTCAAGGTCATAATGAACTTTTTCTTTTTTACCCAATTGCTGTACACTTGTATATGTCCCCAGAGCAGTTAAAGGCTGCCATCTCTACATTCAGAATGACATACTGAGCCAATACTTGGCCACTACCTAAACTTGGCCCATGCATCTCTCCATACTTACTTCCACCTCCCATAACACTGAAGTGATGAAATGGGATGGAAGGGTCTGGCAAGATCCCAATGTGAACTGACTGTGTCGTCTGGAGAATCTCCCTGCCCCCCAGAGTCCTTTGCAGTGTTGCCTCGGTGGTCAGGTCAAAGTAGAAACATTTGGAAACCACAGTGCTAGAAATAAATAAGTGTGAGAGTGGGATAGCTTTTGATACTCCATAAAACCTCACTGAAGCAATGTTTCATTACTGAAATACTCTGTCTTGCCCCCATATAGACCGTCCTGGACTCTGCTTTCAACTTCTGAGGCCCTTCTCACTGAGAGCCAGTGTGGTGTAGTGGTTAAGAGCGGTAGACTTGTAATCTGGTGAACCGGGTTCGCGTCTCCACTCCTCCACATGCAGCTGCTGGGTGACCTTGGGCTAGTCACACTTCTTTGAAGTCTCTCAGCCTCACTCACCTCACAGAGTGTTTGTTGTGGGGGAGGAAGGGAAAGGAGAATGTTAGCCGCTTTGAGACTCCTTGGGTAGTGATAAAGCGGGATATCAAATCCAAACTCCTCCTCCTCCTCCTCCTCCTCCTCCTCCTCTTCTTCTTCTTCTTCTTCTTCTTCTTCTTCTTCTTCTTCTTCTTCTTCATCCGCCACCTCCATGTGAGGTCCAGAGGGTGGCAACACAAGAACGGGCCTTTTTTGCAGTGGCTCCCCATTTGTGGAAAACTCTCCCCAGGGAGGTTTGCCTGGTGAATTCATTATATATTTTTGCGCGCCAGGCAAACATGTTCCTCTTCAATCAGGCCTTTGGCTGATTAATATTCTACAGCCTTTTAAATGTGTCCTTGGGAAGAAGGGTAATGTTTTGCTGTTTAATTTTATTTATTTTCATGTTTTTATCCTCCTCCCCCCCCATGAACCATATATAAATCAAATCATCACAATGATTGTCCAATAATAATTCCCCCCCTTCCCAATTTGGATTCTTTCTTTCTCTCCGTTTCCAGTTCTGTGCGAACATCAGCAACATATACATGAAAATTGTGGTGATACTGTTTTAGACTTTGTAGCTGCTGCATATCCAAAGCAAGCCTGGCAGGTATCTTGGAAGCATGACGAAATCTAAAAGTGTTTCCAGCTTGGCTTTGATGTGGAATTTCTGCAAAAGGCATTATTTTTATCTGTGAGCCACCTTGAGTCCTGACAGGGGAAAAGGTGGGATAAAAATAAAGATATCATCTTCATCATCATCATCAGTGAGGCATCAGTGTCATGTAGAGAGAGACCAGACCACAACACCAGTAGGAACCTAATTCTGACTGTTAGAGTGAAAGACAACTTCATATAAGGTACAAGGAGGGTTCCAATAGGTTCAGAAATGGATCGAGCAAGTTGCATTTCAAGGATTGTGGCTGGGTGAAGAGATGGTGAAATGAAGGGTGGCAGAAGGTGGCTGGCCAGAGGACAACATCATGTATCTTTTCCCTACATAGAGTACGACCAAATGAAACGTTCTCATTGCAGGGGTTTGGACTAGATGAACCTTGGGGTCCCTTCCAACTCTATGATTCTATGACTCTTTGAATTCTGGCCTGTAATGCACTGCTGAATAAAGTCTGGCCAAGTGGGAATTTGGTGCGAGCCTCCATTCTGGAGCACCCAAGGGAGATTTCTCCCACAGTTTCCTCCTCCTCCTCCTCCTCCTCCTCTTCCTCATATTTAGAGATCATTTTGGAAAACTACTCTCGTTGGAATTGCTGTCTAATTTGCAGTGCGGGTGGGTGGGTTTGGAAGGATAAATCATTGAAATGCTGGTTCAGGCACTTTTAGGTCAAGGAGCCGATGGGGTGCATTCTACCCCCCCTTCCCTTTTATCCCCGCATGATCCTGATTCTTTCTATATTTGCATGTGCTAGAAGATGAAAGGATTTATTGGCTCTTTTTGAATTTTTAGTCTACTGCATCATATATCTCTGTTTCATTGCTTCCTGAAAAGAACAAACCATTCCACTAAAAAAAGAAGAAGAAGAAGAAGAAGAAGAAGAAGAAGGGCGGGTGGGGGGCAGCTTTGCCCTTAATGATGTTTTTGGACTGAACCCATGATTGATTTTTGTCTAATCCACCTTCTTGGAAAGCCCATGTTATTTTGCTAGCAACACAGAATTTGACATCATTGTGGCTCAGTAGTGCCTCATCTATGAGTGATCACTCACATCGGATTCACCAATGAGAGCATGTTTACTGCCTTGTAGCTCCTGGTAGTGGAGACAAATAGTGCGTTGCTCCAGTGAAAAAGAATTCAGCCCTTTCAAGCCACCACTATCTGTAAATAATATCTAGGCTTCCCTAAACTTCTTAGCCGCCTCAGCCTCAGCACTCTTAATCCGTAGTTCAATCTTGTTATTTCTTCTCCTTGAAAAGCAGAAATTACAAGTGGAAGTGATTTGATACCACTAAAGGGTGAAAAGAGAGAGCGAAGAATGGATCAAGGACATATATCATATTGCTGCATTGTTAAAGCTCAGCAGTTTTCAGCCTTGTTAGTACCTGGGCAGAAAACTACCTGGGATTTTAAGTAAGCTTCTCTTAAGTCTTCTTAAGGAATAATCAGGCTAGAACTGCCACCAACCCATAAAACAAACGTTAAGCCCAACACATGTTTTTTGCATGTGCCATTTAACATGTGTGCATCAATGCAGTCAGGATATCGCATCTAGGATTCGATTCTATTCCCATTCATTAGGGAGTGAGCTCCATTGAATTTGTTGTTTAGTTGTTTAGTCATGTCTGACTCTTCGTGACTCCATGGACCAGAGCACACCAGGCACTCCTGTCTTCCACTGCCTCCCGCAGTTTGGTCAGACTCATGTTGGTAGCTTCGAGAACACTGTCCAACCATCTCATCCTCTGTCGTCCCCTTCTCCTTGTGCCCTCCATCTTTCCCAACATCAGGGTCTTTTCCAGGGAGTCTTCTCTTCTCATGAGGTGGCCAAAGTACTGGAGCCTCAGCTTCAGGATCTGTCCTTCCAGTGAGCACTCAGGGCTGATTTCTTTAAGGATGGATAAGTTTGATCTTCTTGCAGTCCATGGGACTCTCAAGAGTCTCCTCCAGCACCATAATTCAAAAGCATCAATTCTTCGGCGATCAGCCTTCTTTATGGTCCAGCTCTCACTTCCATACATCACTACTGGGAAAACCATAGCTTTAACTAGACGGACCTTTGTCGGCAAGGTGATGTCTCTGCTTTTTAAGATGCTGTCTAGGTTTGAATGCAATGGATACCTTGAATACAATGGCACTAACAATCAATGGGTTGCAATGGCAGAATGGATTATGCCAGAGAAGATGGCCTGGTCTGCATGTACATCAGGATTAGGTGGTAACAAGGAGAGGAAGAACCCTGAGGTGATAAAATGAGCTGCATCATTTTGAGCTTCAAGGGTGAATGGGGTAGCGGTGGCTGGGTCACATTTTTAAGTACATAAACACACCTGCATTCCAAAACTAGCATTGTGAGATATTGCCTGGGATGGAACCTTTCTCCCTTGTGTGCTTAGAATCATAGAATCGTAGAGTTGGACAAGGCCCCAAGGGTCTTCTGGTACAACTCCCTGCAATGCAGGAATCTCAGCTAAAGTATCCATGATGGATAGTCATCCAAACCTGGCAAAAAGTATCCCCAAGTTTTCAAAATGTAGCCTATTTCTGAATGGTTCCCTCATGCCTTTTCCCAGCTCCCCGCAAAGGGAAAGTTTGAGGAATCCAAGGCTTTTTTTCTGAAAGGGTGCATAAATCTCCCAAAATGTTTTGCATTTGATGTCTTGGGATAAAAAAGGGAAACGCAAGTATAAGGGTCAAAGCTCTGTTATTTCTTTTCTCCATTTACTGGCAGAACATTTTCCTGTCACAAGATCATATCTTTTACAGCACTGAATTATATTCGGAAATCAAACCAGGAGCTGATGTAGTCATGGAGAATCCAGATTAAGATGAGTCAGTGTTTGGAAACACTGTTTCGACAAATATGACTGAATAAAGTGAAATAATAAAGGGTACTTTGTGCGACCAGAAGTCAAGGACTAACAGCTAATATATCTCTATCAGATTTAAGCCACAGTGAGCCAGTGTGGTGTAGTGGTTAAGAGTGGTAGACTCGTAATCTGGTGAACTGGGTTCGCGTCCCCGCTCCTCCACATGCAGCTGCTGGGTGACCTTGGGCTAGTCACACTTTCTCTGAAGTCTCTCAGCCCCACTCACCTCACAGAGTGTTTGTTGTGGGGGAGGAAGGGAAAGGAGAATGTTAGCCGCTTTGAGACTCCTTCAGGTAGTGATAAAGCGGGATATCAAATCCAAACTCTTCTTCTTCTTCTTCTTGATGCCTCAGTTAGGTCAGGCAAGGAGGGGAGTGGAAGAAGAGCTTGAACTCCAGGAGAAGCGTCCTTGTGACTGCTGGACAGCAGGGTGGGGTGAAGGAGCTACACTATTCTGATGCCCCCATCATCTCACATTCATGTTGAGCAGGCAAGGAAGGGCACTTATTGGTTGACCAGCTGATCTGAGACAGATCCGCCCCCCCATCCCTGACCATACCTAGACCATACCCAGCCAATCACCTCCCAGCAAAAAAATAATTGATGTGCAGTCTTCCCCTTTCTCCTGCTCAATTGTCTTAAGGTAAAGGTAAAAGTAAAGGGACCCCTGATCATTAGGTCCAGTCGTATCCGACTCTGGGGTTGCGGTGCTCATCTCACTTTACTGGCTGAGGGAGCCGGCGTACAGCTTCAGGTCATGTGGCCAGCATGACAAAGCCGCTTCTGGCGAACCAGAGCAGTGCATGGAAACGCGTTTACCTTCCTGCCGGAGCGGTACCTATTTATCTACTTGCACTTTGACGTGCTTTCGAACTGCTAGGTTGGCAGGAGCAGGGACCGAGCAATGGGAGCTCACCCCGTCGCGGGGATTTGAACTGCCGACCTTCTGATCAGCAAGCCCTAGGCTCTGTGGTTTAACCCACAGCGCCACCCGCGTCACTGTCTTAAGGTGATGCATGCTAAAAACAGCAAAAAAGCAGCAGCATCAACAACAGTTAAAAACACAAAAGAACCAATACATTTGAAACAAAACAAAAACTATACAAAGTCTCATGGCAAAGACCCATTTCTCCAGCTGGGCATGCCTCTTGGATCAGTGGTTTCCAGAAGTTGAAGATAGTGGGCGTTTGTTGTATCTCAACTGGAACGCTATTCCAGTTGTATTATTATTATTATTATTATTATTATTATTATTATTATTAAATTGTAAAATTCAATAAAATATTATGGGGAAAAAGAAACAAGATGATCCCATCCTGCTTCAAGGGATGGCAGGGTTTGGTGTCATGCATCAGTGTCAGGACATATTCTCATAGAATCATAGATTTGTAGGGTTGGAAGGGAACACGAGGGTCATGTAGCCCAACCTCCTGCAACAATGGAATCTTTTTGCCCGACATGGGGCTTGAACCTATGACTCTATGACCCTGAGATTAAGAATATCATGCTCTACCAACTGACCCCTATCTTACCATATTCTTCCTTCCAGTTGCATGGAAAGGATGGCACAGCAAGAATACAGAGCAGCTTGCATGGGGGGGGGGAGAGGTCTAACAAGCCCCAGCAGGAATGCAGAGTAGCATTTCAGTGCCAGGAAGAAGAAGAAGAAAGCATTTTAAGCTGTTGTAAAGAATTAATGGAATACACCTTTGGTGCTACTATTCAAATCCAGTTCAATATTACTAGTGTATGTTGTGATGAACTTTGAATATGTAGATATTTATGGCTGTTGTAAGGTGCATGAGTAGGGCAGAAAGTGTATTGTTTCTGGGACAGATCTCCGAGGAGAGAAAAGTGTAATTTAAACAATCGCTTTGGATCCAAGAGAATTTTGCATGTGAGGCAGGTTTTCTGTTTGATAGATTTCTTCTGGTGTCAGAAAGCTACCGTTTGCTTTACAGTGTGGAGGCCAGGAAGTGCCACTAGCTCTTAAGTTACAACTGTGTGTGGGGCTGAGAATCATGCTTTATTCTTCTCGGAGTTGCTTATAAAGCAAAATCAAGAAGAAATGATCTGGTGTCTTCAGTCAATCACAGACCAGTAGCCAAACCTACTCCATATTTTGACATATGACTTCCCTTTAGCCCCTTCCGGTGTCCTCCAGATGTTACCTTCAAGAGATCATCCCAACAGCTGAGACCCAGTCAGACCTACAGGACATAAAGATTTCAATGGCGGACACAAATAAACCTAGAATGACAGGAAGATAAATTCTCCCATTACTTTACTGGCACCTATTAAATATTCTTCAAGACCATTAACTCAAATGGGACAATGTTTGCTTGATCTGACCACAGAAACCTTAGCGTTAGCATAATTAATTCTGGGATTTTGTAGCATTTGAACATCTGGTTTTGAAATGCTACACACATGCGCGCGCGCACACACACACACACACACTATTTGTTCCATTCACAATGAAAATTTTCATCCCTGACTCATCTCATACAGCCAAGGGCTGCATACCACAGAAAAAAGAAAACACTTCTTCACACAATGCATGGTTAAACTATCAAATTCACTGCCACAAAAGGCAACGACTAGGGTTTCCAGACATCTGGAATTTCCTGGACATAGCCAGCATTTGGCCCTCATTTGCAAAAAAAATAAAAAATAAAAATAAAAATAAATAAATTAAAAAACCTCAACTCTGGGCAAAACTAAAGAAAGCTCAACAGTTTGGGCCACCAAAAAAACAAAAAAGAAATTCAAGAAGCTCGGCAACTTTGCCAAGATTAGCTCAACATCTTTTGTGTCCGGATTTCCACTTTTTGAAATCTGACAACATGGACAATCAACACGGACACTGGTACCAGAGCCTGCAATAAACCCAGATGCCAACTTTGCTGCCACATAAACCCGGACAACACCATTACTGGCCCCAACAACATCAAACATACCATCTCAGGACTATTTAATTGCTCATCTTCCAACATTGTGTATGCAATCAAATGCCAACAGTGCCCTTCAGCTCTCTATATTGGACAAACAGGCCAAACCCTACGCCAAAGGATAAATGGACATAAATCTGATATCAGGAATCACAAGACAGAGAAACCAGTAGGAGAACACTTCAGTCTCCCAGGACATTCTATACAAGATCTCAAAGTAGCTGTCTTAATACAAAGGAATTTCAGAAATAGACTGGAAAGAGAAGTGGCTGAATTGCAACTAATCACCAAACTTAAAACCATGGAGAAACCTGGTCTGAACAAAGACATTGGATTCTTATCTCATTATACATGACAAAGCTATCTTTAGCCATCTCACCCCTTGCCTTTCCCTGCAAGACTAATTGCAGCCATTAAGAGTCGTCAACAGGTTTTCCACACCTATCAGCCAATCACCCATTCCCACCACCCTTCTGAGTAATACCCCTCCCCACTCCCTCACTATATATAAGGGTCTGGTGACTTCTGTTTCAGTGTATCTGAAGAAGTGTGCATGCACACGAAAGCTCATACCAAGAACAAACTTAGTTGGTCTCTAAGGTGCTACTGGAAAGAATTTTTATTTTGTTTTGACTATGGCAGACCAACACGGCTACCCACCTGTAACTGGAACCCTAGCAGTGACAGCTGCCAACTTTGATGACTTTAAAGAAGGATTAGACAAATTTATGGTGGACACCTCAGTTGACAGAGCATGGGACTCTTAATCTCGGGGCTGTGGGTCCGAGCCCCACATTGGCTGAAAGATTCCTACATTGCAGGTGGTTGAACTAGTTACTAGATGATCCTGGTGGTCCCTATTCTATGATAAGTGGTTGCTAACCCTGATGACTATGTTGCAGCTAGAATGCTGGGAGGCTACATCTGCAGCTCTCCCTGCCACCCACTCACTGGGCATTGCACCGATCCTTTTAATAGCTGGGTTTCCTTGGCTCAATTCAAGGTGCTCACTTTGACCTCAGAAATTCTAAAGCAACAGATGGGCACTGGTTCTAAACCTTGCTTTTGGCAGAATTCAGGTGCATAATGCAGATTTACAAAAAGAAACACCCCAATAAATAAATTTTTAGAAAGGGGCAAGATTATACATAGACGCTCAAAGCCAAAAGAAAAGAAAAGAAAATCAGGACTCCTGGTGCTCTGCTCCCACTTCCTTCCTGCCTAGGGCAGCCCTGCCCTCTGCCTGCCCCCCCCCGAGCCATTATGTCATGTGGGGCTGGTCCTCAGCAGCCGCAACCTCTCCTCTACCTCTCCCACTCTCCAGCAGCTGCTATGAGAGCCAGTGTGGTGTAGTGGTTAGGAGCGGTAGACTCATAATCTGGTGAACCGGGTTTGCCTCCCCGCTTCTCCACATGCAGCTGCTAGGTGACCTTGGACTACAACAATGTGTTTTGTGTGCTTGACCCTAGTGATTGACCATAGTCCCTGCCCACATGCATACATTTTGGATAGTTGAGGAGCATCTATATTCTCCTCAGATCTATATAGTGTGTTTTGTTGTGCTGGAGTTGTATTTAGCTGTTGCAGCTGAGTAAGCCTATGAAGGGCCTCTAAGTGGGAGGCCAAAGTATTTCAGGGCTATTTCCAACTGCTTTCAGATTAGGGGACCGATTTAGCTCTAGTTAATAACTCTATTAACTGGGATATGGTTGCTGTCCTTTTATCAGCTCGGCAATGCTACAAACCCATTATGAACAACCCATCAGTGACATAAATCTCTTGATGTAGTAATACACAGAATGCTTTGTCTCTTAAAAAAGAAAAGGGGGGGGAAACAAAAACTGCTGCAGAGAGACAACACCTCAGCCTTCAATTTCTCATCGACAAAAGCTCACCTCAGGCCATGCGGTGGTTAAACTGGGCTGCCTTTTCTTAATCTCGGCTCGGGAGCCGATCAGCTGGCAGCTTTCAGATTGGAGACTCCGTTAAACGCAGCATTCCAAATAACAGTTTTAGGGGGACGATGACGCAGAATCAGACCAGGCCTGTGCACCGTTTGCAGGTGGCAGGGTGAGTAAGGATTCAGATGGGGGGGGGCGTCTGTCAGAACACAGCATGGGAGCAAAGATCTAAGCTCCTAACTGCACCACATATGCAGAGTGCCAATGTCTGCCTTGCTGAGTCCCAAGAGCTTTGAAAAGCAAAAAGGCCTTTCATGTGTAAATGGCAAATCCCTTCATTTTATCAGAGTGGGTGCATTCCAAGCTCCTCTATTGAGCAGCAAAGCAATGAAGTCGCCCAACAAAGCGTTAATTACAGGAGATGTGTGGAATCTCATCCCAGTCTGCCAAGTTCATCTTTTGGCCCTTCACCTCTCCTCTCCTCTTTGCATTTTCGGTGCAGCAAGTTCAAATCCCAGCTGGGTATTTTGGTGTCACAGTGACATTGTTTTCTGAAAACTCTGTGTTCTTGCTGCTGGGAGCAGTTTTATTGCTGTGGGAGGAGATGCGACCAGGAAGGAAGAAAAAAGCAGGCAATGCACAATGTCACACTGCTCAATGAATCATAACTAAGAGTTGGAATGGAAAAAGGAGAACCGGTATTTACTGGATCGGATGAACCCAGAAGGCAGCTGCTTGGGAGTTCTATGGAATAAATTAGGATTAGGTGAAAGGAGTTGTGGGGTGAATGGATATGTGAGCTGGCAACAGCAACATTGTTATGTATGTCAAAATTAATATTTCATTTAACTTCTCCCAAGCTGCGTATATTTCATGCAGTTGGATGAGCCATTGAAACTACAGTTTTCAACTACAATTTACAACTAAAGTCTGTCTTGGATAGGGATCAGTAAGAGGAAGCCCCTGGGCCAAATCTGGCCGACTGAGGGATGCTAATTCCTCCTTCACCATCCTTTCGCCAGCCTGGAGACAAAAGAGGTGCAGAGAAATTGTCCCCTGTTGCCATCGGACCTTACTTACTTTAGGGGGCAGATGTTGAGACTGCCCATTGCTCGCTTGCCACAGCACGTTCAGGAAAATTAATGCTGACCGAATGATACAAGGCAACAAATTAAAATACAGCTGTCTGAAGAAGGCAGGGTGATGGGAACACAGTAGCTGTCTTCTGCGTACACATCTACTTGGTGGCTAGAAAATGGCTTGTACACAAATGAGTGATGCAGTTGTAGCCCCAACATAGATCTGCTTGCATGGACCCCCCACTTTTGACACCTGGGTTATAGAACCAGTTTCAGCTAACAGGGTGTGTTTGCAAAAGTTGTGTGTCAAGGTCCCCAAACCACCCCTCAAATAAATTCACACCACAGACATAATTTTGGTTTTTGTTTTTGGCATAATTTTGGCCACAACTTTTAATTGACTTACAAGAGACGTGAGTGGTTGCTTAGGCATTGGTTCAGACTATCTGTCCCTAAGGACAGAACTGACATTTGTCAGTAAGGGGAAAGCCTTCCGGGTAGAGAAAGTGAGTGGGAATCATCTCTCCCCTCTTCCCACAGGCTCCCAGGGGCTCTTGCGTGGCCCTGGACCGGGGGATACGGACAAAAGCATATCGAGCCCCTGGGTTCCTTTAACGGAAATCCCCACACCATGATGAACTTGGAGGGGCAAACGAAGTCAGCAGTCCCCTCCACCAACCAGCAAAATAAGAACCAATGCCTAACCGCCAACCTTACAAGTTGTGACTATTTGCTACGCAGTAGGCGAAAACCAGATGGCACCAGCCAATCAGCCAAATGGAAAAATTCCTACTAGGCCCCTGCCTCAAAAGCAGACGACCCCATGACAGGCATAGCAAGGTCAACACAGAGGCCTAAAATTAGGGAGGGAAGGGCGGGTGATCCGAAGCTCGCAGTCAAAGAGGCGGAACACTCTGCAAGCTAACCTTTTATAACAAGCTGGGCTGTCCATCACGAAATGGCAACATATAAATCTCCCCAACAACACCCCAATAACAGTGGCCATCCAAACTAACCCGCCCAGCAACTAGGGGGTAGTTTTGCAGGCCCCCACCGCAACACGTGCTCTCCATGATGGAGAACACGCTTTAGCACAAGGACTCCTGCTAAAGCAGCAGGTCTTTCCCCTCCTCTCTCTTCTCCCCCTGTGTATCCCACAAATACTCCGTGGAGCAGAGCTTTCCAAACTGTGTGTCACAACATGTTAGTGTGTCGGATGGAGTGTATAGGTGTTTCGCACGAACGCTCCCCATGCTCCTCCTGAGGCTGGAGGCTTCTTTTTCTTTCTTCTTTGGCAATCACTCGTAGCCGAGCAAGATTGTCTTCCATAAAAATGGTTTTAAGAGTGAGTCCGTAAGTGGCTGTGGAGGCCAGTTCTGGATCCACACATACTTCTACAGTGGGGACATAGGTTTCCAGGCCAGAGTTGATCACAGTGAGGGTTTGACAAGCATTTCTTCCTCTTAGCACATTTCTCCCCTGCGTCCTGAGTTTGAAAACCTCTGGATTGCTAGTAAAACTGAATTAAAGGTAAAGGTAAAGGACTCCTGACAGTTGAGTCCAGTCGTGAATGACTTTCGGGTTGCGGCGCTCATCTCGCTTTACTGGCTGAGGGAGCCAACGTTTGTCCGCAGACAATTTTTCCAGGTCATGTGGCCAGCATGACTAAGCCGCTGCTGGCGAAACCAGAACAATGCACGGAAACACCGTTTACCTTCCGCCAGAGTGGTACCTATTTATCTACTTGCACTTTGATGTGCTTTCGAACTGCTAGGTTGCCAGGAGCTGGGACTGAGCAATGGGAGCTCACCCCATTGTGGGGATTCAAACTGCCTACCTTTTGATCGGCAAGCCCTAGGCTCAGTGGTTTAGACCGCAGCGCCACCTGCGTCCCTTAAAACTGAATTACTGTGCCGCAAAATGATGCATGTCCAAAAAGTGTGTCATGCATGTGAAAAGTATGGAAAGTGTGTCACCAACTTGAAAAGTATGGAAAGCTCTGCCCTGGAGGGTTGAAAGAAGCCACAGGATAGGGTCAGGGAGGAGGAGAAAAAGTGATAAATGTTTGCACTGATGAGACAATCATACTCATGTGACATTGAATTCCTCCCATGTGGACCCTCCTATTCTCTTGACTGTAATTTGTTTTAACTGATTTTAGCACTGTATTTTAAATTTGTTATAACAACAACATATCAGAGCCCATATTGTGTACATTTGAGCTACTTGACTGCACAAAATATTATTAACTACAAAGTACTATTTAATACAAAACACAGTATCTCCAACATGGCACCCTCTAGATGTAACTCCCATTGACTCTGACCATTGGCCAGGTTTGCTAGGCTGATGGAAGCAACTTTTGCCAGGACTAGTTTGGGGAAGGTTGGTTTAATGATACCAGGTATTAAAGTGCCCAAAGGAAACCTGTAGTAAACTGAGGAAGAAGAAGGAGGAGGAGGAGGAGCCAGCATCATATAACTCATACAAAGTTCATTATTGACTACTATGGGTATTAAAACAATGCTGCTCTGAGCATATTTTGTCTCTGTAATCTTCAAAACAAAAGCTCATAACTCAGGGAATGGAAGACATTTATCCCGAACAAAGAAAGGGTTGCTTGTCTCGGAGCATCTGATTTTACGAAGGCGAAATCTGTTTTGATTGAAAAGTGCTGGCGTGTTCAACATGAAACATTTAAATCCAGCCCAGTGCTGGTCTGCCTGCCTGCCTTTTGTCCAACAAGCACAATCAGCACCGATTTTAATATAAACAGGTTTGTTCTGTCAGCAGTGGCTGCTGTCACCTGAGGATACTCTCTTTTAATACGGAGCTGGAAAAGAACTAATTTAACAGTGCTTGGTGGTCTCTTGGCTTTTATGCAAGCAAGCAGGTTACATGGGCAACTGATGCCATCGGTTGGGAATCCCTGTACATGTAGAGGCTTTGGGTGTATGCCCACCCCCCCAAAAAAAATATTAAAAACAAGGGTGTCATAATAAACCAAGGTCCAGCCATAGCCTCTCCTCTACCTCTCCCACTCTCCAGCAGCTGCTATGAGAGCCAGTGTGGTGTAGTGGTTAAGAGCAGTGGACTCATAATCTGGTGAACCGGGTTCGCGTCTCCGCTCCTCCACATGCAGCTGCTGGGTGACCTTGGGCTAGTCACACTTCTCTGAAGTCTCTCAGCCCCACTCACCTCACAGAGTGTTTGTTGTGGGGGAGGAAGGGAAAGGAGAATGTTAGCCGCTTTGAGACTCCTTCGGGTAGTGATAAAGCGGGATATCAAATCCAAACTCTTCTTCTTCTTCTTCATCATCATCATCATAGTATAGTGGCCAGCAAGATGGAGTGGCATGAGGCATCATTGCTTACCTGGCTCTCCAACAAGGAAGTCACTGCCAATAACTGAGAGGCAGAGGGGAAGCAGAGGGGTTCCAATGTCATAGGCTCCCTTTCTGAGGACAATAGCTCATCTAGCTCCCTGGCCGAATGAATGTTGGAGCTTCATCATCAGACGGGCATCAGAGAGGGCATTTTGGGGACTGCCAAGAAGCAGCCAGGACCCAAAGAATCGTAGGCGCTTCCGTTTCCCCCCAAACCATGGGGAAATTTGGACGTGTATCTCAACATGTCTAAGCTGCTCCCCTTTCTCTCCCCTTCCACAGCTGGAAGTATGACTACACTGGAAGCAACGGAAGAGAAAATGAAGAATTTTTTAAAAAAACTGAAACTGGAAATGCAGAGGAATGCAGAGCGTTCTTCTGGCCCTGTCTTACTGTTCTGCCAGCTGAGCCTGGCAGGACAAGGCATGGGACAATTAAACCTCTGTCTGTCCCGCGCCATGTCCCTATGTCATACAGTGAAATCTAGCAATCTGCAATTGGTCCTGGGTTTATTATTTCTAATGATGATGATTAGCCATGCCTCATCCAAAGATCACAGGGCAGTGCACAACATAAAAATACAAAATGAGAACGCAAAATACATAATAAAACAAAAGCAAACCAATAACCCGCCCCCTCAAAAAAACCCCACATACATTATTAAAATTATTATTAAAATTGATGAACTGTGTGCATTAAGTAATGGTGCATGGATGCTCAGCAGGAATGTTGAATACAGAGAATGCTGAATACAAAGAGTCTCAGGCTGAATCTGTTTGCTGGCCTTTCTAGTTGTGTGTGCAATCTGCCAAAATTCAAGGAAGCCAGAAATCGAAATATCACCACGGTTGCCCAAACGCAGTTGGCATCAAGCCCTTATGTTTACTCTGTTGTGGGCTTTTTCTTTTGTTGCACAACTGAAGAATTAGCTCACTAAAATGGAATCCAGTCCTTTTGTACCAGCAGCATAATACAATGACGCTGTAGACCTTATGTGCAGGATGCAATCTAAGCACATTAATTTTTTTGCCAGGACCCTATTGAACCACCAACAAATGCACATGGTAGCTCTGTCTCTCTAATGGAACCTACCCACTATTCTACCGATAGTGTTCTTTGGGTTTTTGTCAGGGGCTTTGGGGTGGTGTTCAACTAAGTTTACTCAGAGTAGACACACTGAAATTAATGGACCTAACATAGTCAACAGGTTCATTGCTTTCAGTGGCCGTACTCTGAGTAAAACGTATTTTTTTTTTAAAAAAAAAAAAATAGTTACAGGTAGGTTAGTCTTTCTTTATTTTGTAACACAAAAAACTTTTATAAAAACTAATTTTTTAAAACAAAATAAAAAAATTCTTTCCAGTAGCACCTTAAAGACCAACTACGTTTGTTATTGTTATGAGCTTTCGTGTGTATCTGAAGAAGTGTGCGTGCACACGAAACCTCATACCAATAACAAACTTAGCTGGTCTCTAAGGTGCTACTGGAAGGAATTTTTTTATTTTGTTTTAAAAATTAGTCTTTATTAAAGTTTTTTTGTGTTACAAAACAAACAAAGAAAGAAAGAAAGGAAGGAAGAAAGAAAGAGGGAAAAGTACATCTCTTGTCTCCCCTTTCAATTCATAGTCTTTTTCACAGATTGTTTTGATTTAGCGAGAGACACTTTTGTCATAGACATCTTGCATTTCGGGGGAAAGGGTGTGGGGGGAGAGAGATGGGGTATTGTTCTTTCATCCTATTGCCCAGGGGTAGGCAACCTAAGGCCCGGGGGCCGGATGCGGCCCAATCGCCTTCTCAGTCCAGCCCACGGACGGTCCTGGAATCAGTGTGTTTTTACATGAGTAGAATGTGTTCTTTTATTTAAAAATGCATCTCTAGGTTATTTGTGGGGCATAGGAATTTGTTCAGTTTTTTCTTCAAAATATAGTCTGGCCCCCCACATGGTCTGAGGGACGGGGGACCGGCCCACAGCTGAAAAAGGTTGCTGACCCCTGCTATTGCCTATCATTATTAGTGTAGGGGGGTGTGTGTCAGCATCACCGTTGCAGAGTGAAACTTAGTTGAACTCCACCTATGTCTTAATTCTTCCTTAAAGAGAACAAAATGTCTCCCTTCCTTAATCTCAGCTAAGGAACTGATACCTCTGCAGGTTCTGCTGGACTGATAATAGAAGTAGGACTCAATATTCTCCATTGTTCTCTCAAATGAGCACCAGCTATTTAAAATTGAATTCGCGGTGCATTTCTTCTTAACAGAGCTCTGTGGAAGGAACTCTCTTGTTTACTTAAACGTCTAGTTTTCGTCGCATTCTTGGATGTCCTCGAGGCCATTTGGATGAATCATTTAGCACTGTGTATGCACCGTGTTAATATTTATAAGATATCTGTTATTTTAATGAGGGGTTTCCTCTGCGCTTTTTGGGTTTTGCTTCTCAGATCAAATGGTGAGGGGAAATTAAACTGGCACCGCCAGATAAACATTTTGGCAGCCAGACCTGCCAACAGCAGACTCGTCTTTGCAGTGTCAAAGTGGTGCTGCGGTTTTGAGATGGCGCACTAGAGGAGAGGGGCTCCAGTGCACTGGGAGAGCACATGTGCAGAATGTACAGATTTAAACTTAAAAAACAAATTCCTTCCAGTAGCACCTTAGAGACCAACTAAGTTTGTTATTGGTATGAGCTTCCGTGTGCATGCACACTTCTTCAGATAACTTCAAAGTCTGCCATCTACCGTCTGAAAAACTCTGCTCGCAGAGCCAAGAAGCATAATTGTGCCAGAGAAGAACGAGTCTGTTAAAATGGTCTTAGAGTGATTTAAATCTATGGTGTGGGCTTCCCTATCTTGAAATCCTCCTCCTTTTATGCGATGCACTCGTAGCACCTTCAACTTTGCCCTGTCTTCCTATATTTTGTACCAGTGGTGTTTCTAAGAAACAGTTCTTCCTGTTGGGCAGCTCTTGCGTAGGAGAATAAGAAAAATGTCTATGGCAGAAGACAGCAAGTTCAAACTTTCCCATATTCTTTGTACTGTGGCATAAACCTTAGTTAAATATATAGTTTATATAGTGCATAATCTAATATCAGGGGAATCAAGGGTTGCATTTATGAGGTCTAAAGCTGATCAAAGGTTTGCCAGGAGGAGTGGAGGGTGGGAATCTGCGCTTTTAGCTTTCATGTGAAAGTTAACACGGAGAGCGTTTTTGTGGCAAGAAACAGTAAGCTTGAATTTTCCTTTTATGCATTCGGTGGCAGGGAGGAAACGGAACACGGTGAAAATTAGGTGTAGCTCAAATAGCTGCTACAAATGCTTTGCTTGATTTTACTGATGTATGCAATCAGTCATATAAGAGCCTTTTGACTTCGCTCTGTTCTTCTCCTTTAATTATTCAGACGACAGAGACTGCTTTATTTTTAAAGTAGATAGAAGAGAGAACGAAACTTCTTTTTTTAAACACACACGCACGCACACATGCACAAATAAATTAATGGAAAGTTTAAAAAGAAAATGAAAAGAATCAAACTGTTAGAATCTCTGGTTGTTTAAGTAGTCCAGCTATTTCGGCTGACAGAGGACGACAAGCCGTAGATTGAAAGGACTAATGAAGAAAAAGTCCCCCACGAGTGCCTGTTTTGACAGCTTGTTGAAAACTCAGATAAAGATGCTCGGGCGCCCGACTTCTTGACTCCCTCCCTCACTGACACAGCGCGTCAAAATGGTTGTCCTCAAATCTGGCACACACAGCCTCCTATTCAGACTTCAATTCAGAGATGAGTGGTGGCACTCTGCTCACCGGATGCTCTCGCCGGAGGAACGCAGAAGTGATTTTTGCCTCACCCTCCCCTGTGCCCCCTGAAAAGCTGCTCCGGAAGTTTCAGGAACCTCGGAATAGTGATGGAATTCTCTGAAAATGTTGATGTTGAGCTTATCCTCATGCACACATTTATTTATTTTTAAAAAAACCATCTCCCTCTTTTATCTCTACAAGAACCGTGTTTGTTTTTGACAGTTCTGCTAAAAAGACGAGCAAACCTCGCACATGCTATAGGCATCATTAGATGTAGACTATTTGCATATTGTAAACAAATGCACTCTAAATTTCACAAAGTATCCAGCGCAATGCCTATCGGTGTATAAAAATACAAGACCTTCCAAGTTTCCTGATTTTCAGGAATTCACAGAATTGGATTTACAGAAGCCTTCCCAGTTTCTGATTTGATCTTGGAATGTCCCACTTTTCCTTAGGACGTCCCTATTTTCATCAGAGAATGTTGGAGGGTATAAAGTTATGCGACCCCCCCCCCAAGCCAAGGAGATAAGTAACTATACAACCTTTAGAAGACATCTGAAGGCAGCCCTGTATAGGGAAGTTTTTAAATGTTTAATGTTTTATTATGTTTTTATATATTGGAAGCCGCCCAGAGTGGCTGGGGCAACCAGTCAGAATGGGGTATAAAATAAAAATTATTATTATTATTATTATTATTATTATTATTATTATTATTATTATTAAATAGGACACCCCTATTTTCACTGAAGAAAAGTTGGAGGGTTTGAAAATGCACACGAAAGCTTATACCAGAACAAACTTAGTTGGTCTATAACAATTAATTAATTAATTAATTCATTTTACTTTGACTGCATCAGACCAACGCAGCTACTACCTGAATCGAAATCCATAATATTTGTTACATTACAAGTGTTATTAAAATCCTGCTCATGTTTTTATCTGCTTACAGCGGTCTCCTAAGTGGATTGTAATTCCCCTCCCCCCATTCTTTCCTAACGTTTTTGTCTTCTTGTTTTCTGAGCTTTCCGGTCAGTTTTGCCATTTCGGCATAGTACATCAGCTTAGTTTGCCATTCTTCTAAGGACTGAGTGTTAAACCACTCTGAGAATGACCACTTACCATGCCCGATGACCAGTGCTGGTGGTTTGTTATCTGGCGTGAACACGGCTGAGAAGGGGGCCGTTACCCTGCCCACGCGGCCATTCGAGGACTCAGCAAGCATGGTGTACTGGTTAAGAGCGGTGGACTCATAATCTGGTGAACCAGGTTCGCGTCTCCGCTCCTCCACATGCAGCTGCTGGGTGACCTTGGGCTAGTCACACTTCTCTGAAGTCTCTCAGCCTCACTCACCTCACAGAGTGTTTGTTGTGGGGGAGGAAGGGAAAGGAGATTGTTAGCCGCTTTGAGACTCTTTAAGGGGAGTGAAAGGATATCAGGTCCAAGCTCCTCCTTCTTCTCCTCCTCCTCCTCCTCCTCCTCCTCCTCCTCCTCCTCCTCCTCCTCCTCTCCTCCTCCTCCTCCTCCTCTTCTTCTTCTTCTTCTTCTTCTTCTTCTTCTTCTTCTTCTTCTTCTTCTTCTCCTCCATCTGATGCCACACAGGATGCTGGGAGCCTGCCCGTTTAAGTTGGCTAATGACAGCTAGGCAAGGAGCTGTGGCCACAGCAGTGGACCTGAGATCCAGAGTCTCCACTCCTGTCTGCTTTTTTTTAAAAATATAAATACTCCATGCCTTCTGAGGCCCTTCTTTGTGTGCCTCCTCCTCAAGAGGTCCAGAGGGTGGCAACACGAGAACGGGGCCTTCTCTGCAGTGGCACCCCATCTGTGGAATGCTCTCCCCAAGGAAGTTCACCTGGCGCCTCCATTATACACCTTCAGGTGACAGGCAAAACATTTATTTTTGACCAGGCCTTTGGTTGATTTGATTTACATCCTATGCCCTTTTAAAATGTGGGGTTTGGGAGGGTATTGGGTTGTTGTTTTTATTTTGATGATAAATTTTGTAGTTTTATATTTTGCTTTTGTTCTGAGACCTCTCGGTATAGGGCGGTATTTTTATTATGTTTTCATCATTGATGTTTTGTAATGTGTTTGTCATGTCGTACACTACCCTGAGATCTTTTGATAAAGGGTGGTATATTAATCGAAACAACAACAACAACAACAACAACAACAACAACAACAACAACATGGGGGAAGGGGGCTACATATTTAAAGGAAAGGGTGCTTTTAGTAACATCCAGGAGCAACCCTTTACACATTTATTTGTGTTGGAGAAAGTGGGCTCTAGCTGAGCATCCCATCAGTCAGGCAGGAGTTGGCTGAACAGATTCCAAGAGAAGAAACGGGCATAGATTAGGATAAAATTATATAAGAAAATCAAAACAGAAAACACCAAAGAAACTCCAGGAGGAAGCAAAAGCAAAGTTCAGCCTTTTAGGAGAATTTCTTTCCTTTCTTTTTTATTTTTCATAGATTCTGTTTTCAATAGCAACAGCAATCCAAGCAGTTTTTATCTGAGACATTAGCCTGGCCCAGTAGGTGTCAGATTAGATATACATTACTCCATTATCTCTGCATAGTACTCTGCATCAAAGGGTCTGTGAAGATGAGGCTCGCAAGGGAAGGAGAATAAATAAAGGATATCTCTTTCTGCTTTTGGAATAGCGCTTTTACCATTAAGAAAAATCAATAACTGGATTGACTGCATTCAGTGGGGAGTATTATTGTTTCCCATAATGTATCTAATGCATATCATTACCAAAGTAATCACATTATTATCTGCCGCTGCCTTCCTAGTTGCTTGGCTAGATATAAACCCAGAGCTATTTGTAAAAGGTCCTTTCTCTCTCTCTCCACCCCCATCAGCCCCTCCTCCTCCAAAATTGCTGCAAATTGTATTTCTTTCTTGCCTCTTCATTAGCTGTTTGAACTGCTCGGAACCTCTGCGTTCAAATTAAGGAGATGGCATTGTGGCGTCTGTTTTACTCACAATTTTCTATACCAGAAACTCTTGTCGATTTAAAACCTCGCCTCCTCCTTGTGTTTCATCCTGCAGAGCTGCTTTGAAATGCAGAAGGTGTGTGGGGGGGGGGACATGGGAAGAGAGTCTTCGCAGATGTCGATCCTATGAAAAGGAATAGGGCTTGTACATCCAGACTGAACCGTAAGAATTTTAGGGCACAACAACATGCTGTGCAGGATGCAAAGTTCAAGGGTGTGTTCAGACATGAGGAACATTGCATTAGTCTTCCAGATTTTAATGCTAGTGTTTCTGTTCCGTTCCCAGTGCTGGATTTACGTACAGGTGAAACTCGAAAAATTAGAATATCGTGGAAAGGTTCATTTCTTTCAGTAATTCAACTTAAAAGGTGAAACTAATATATGAGATAGACTCATGACATGCAAAGCGAGATATGTCAAGCCTTTATTTGTTATAATTGTGATGATTATGGCGTACAGCTGATGAGAACCCCAAATTAACAATTTCAACTTTGGGGTTTTCATCAGCTGCACGCCATAATCATCACAATTATAACAAGCAAAGGCTTGACATATCTCGCTTTGCATGTCATGAGTCTATCTCATATATTAAACTCCAGTAGCTAATGAAAACAATTGCTTACATAAATGGACTTTTCCATGATATTCTAATTTTTCAAGTTTCACCTGTATAAGCTAAACAAGCTATAGCTTCGGGCCCCACTCTCCTGGGGCCCCCCAAAAAAATTAAAGGGGAAAAACTGGATGTACATTTCCAAAATATAAGATAAAAAAACAAATAAAATAAAACCTACATACAGCAACAGTGTTTTGTGTTGTGTAGGCTCCTATTTGTTATGTGCAAATGGCTTTAGATACCTATTAGGTCCATAAATTACCATATAGCATATATTCAACACAAAAAAGCGACAATTTGTTGTTGACAAAGGACAGCTGGACATATAAAGGGCCCCATTACCTTCAGTAGCTTAGGGCCTCATCAAACCTAAATCCAGCCCTGTCTGTTCCCAAACATTCCTTTTGGACTCCACTATATGTTTTGTTATGGAACTTTTGACTTTTTGACCAACCTGCTGTCGTATCGCGCTAAATTTGATTCACATCAATAGGTGTTGCTTGACACACAAATGAACATTATTGGACAACATTGCCACTCCCCCAACCCTTTCTGCACATTTGATTTCCCTGTGAAAACTGCGGGAATACGTTGGCATATCGCCCTAGATTTTGTCACTTTACACCCGTGATTTTCTAGGTTAAGGCAGCAGCAAATGGATCTTCCCATCCTTCATTTTATTTTATTTTCTAAAGAATTCAAACATAAAAGAAAGAAACGCCATCAACAGAAATTAACAACAAACAATTCCATCAATCTCGGCATAAGCAGAAATTAATAAGGGGAGTGCAAATAGGCATCCGATTGAGACTGATGGTAATAAGCTATAGATGCCAAAGTAGAAACATTGAAAGGGCATTGAGACTGGAAATTGTGTATGTATGTCAGAGATGCCAGCTTCTCCAGAGGATCGGGGCCCTCTGATGCAACATCACATGATGTCCTCTGAATATTGAGGGGCAGTTTTAAAAATGTTTAATGTTTTTATATGTTTTTATATATGTTGGCAGGGACGCGGATGGCGCTGTAGGTTAAACCACAGAGCCTAAGGCTTGCTGATCAGAAGGTCAGCGGTTTGAATCCCCATGATGGGCTGAGCTCCCGTTGCTCGGTCCCAGCTCCTGCCCACCTAGCAGTTCGAAAGCACATCAAAGTGCAAGTAGATAAATAGGTACCGCTCCAGCGGGAAGGTAAATGGCGTTTCCGTGCGCTGCTCTGGTTTTGCCAGGAGCGGCTTAGTCATGCTGGCCACATGACCCGAAAGCTGTACGCCGGCTCCCTTGGTCTATAGAGCGAGATGAGAGCCGCAACCCCAGAGTCATCCGCGACTGGACCTAATGGTCAAGGGTGCCTTTTTATATATGTTGGAAGGTTTCCAGAGTGGCAGAGGCAACCCAGTCTGATGGGTGGGGTGTAAATAATAAATGTTGTTGTTGTTGTTGTTGTTGTTGTTGTTGTTGTTGTTGCCCCATATTATTATTATCCCATAAAGAAAAATGTTCCCTCCCAGCATGAGAAGGTGGCCTCACTTTACCCAATGATAGGGTGGGACCTGTTGGTTCGACTGAAAAATGCTTTTCAGTCTGTTTTTCAGTTCCTGGCTGATATATATAAAAAATGAGAAGCTTATCAAGTCCCCAATGGGCCACTGCGCATGGCTGGTGGGTTATGCTTAGCTGGGTGAAGTAGTGGTTCACAACTTGTATCAACGAAGCAAAGAATCCCATGAGTGGATGCATAGATAGCATCACCAGCAGCGCCTGGAAGAAGAAGAAGAAGAAGAAGAAGAAGAAGAAGAAGAAGAAGAAGAAGAAGAGAAGAAGAAGAAGAAGAAGAAGAAGAAGAAGAAGAAGAAGAAGAAGAAAAGAAGAAGAGAAGAAGAAGAAGAAGAAGAAGAAGAAGAAGAAGAAGAAGAAGAAGAAGAAGAAGAAGAAGAAGAAGAAGAGGAAGAAGAAGAAGAAGAAGAAGAAGAAGAAGAAGAAGAAGAAGAAGAAGAAGAAGAAGAAGAAAACCAAGCATGGCAGTCCTGCTGAGATAAGCTGCAGAAAGCATCACATTGCATCTGAGGTCTCTTGTGGCAGCATTTTATAAAGTCTGCAACAGTCAATTTGCCATAGGGTGGGGGGGGGGAGATGAATATGGAAAGGAGGCATCATTGTGCAAATATCTGCAAGGGGAGTATACAAACTTGGGGGGCACACAAAGTTTCTTCAGTCATCCCTTGGGGCCTTCTTACTGTAGCATTGGTGTCAACAGTGCTGGATTAAACCCCTGTGGAGGCCCCATGGCAGTCAAAATCTCTGGGGCGGGGGCTTAGCAAATTATCTCCTAAAACTTTTTTTTGTAATTTAGCTTTGAGATCAAATCAACATTATTGACCCTTTGCCATGGGACCCCTAAAAGATGTGGGGCTGGTGCCTACCCTGCCTATTTGGTAATCCGCCATGGGTTGTGAAATGAGATAATAATAATAATAATAATAATAATAATAATAATAATAATAATAATAATTTGTTTATTTATACCCCGCCCATCTGGCTGGGTCTCCCCAGCCACTCTGGGCGGCTTCCATCAAATATTAAAATACATTTAAAATATCACAGATTAAAAACTTCCCTAAACAGGGCTGCCTTCAGGTATTTTCTGAATGTCAGGTAGTTGTGTATTCCCTTGACCTCTGATAATAAGTTATACCTTTGCCCTTAAATGCATTCCTAACACTGACCAACGTTCCCTCGCAGCCACCTAAGTTCCCTTTGCTTCAGTCTCTATCAGCTGAAAAGTGCCCCCAAAAGTTGGCATGAGGAAGAAAAATCATAAATACAGTGTTACCTTGGTTCTCAAACGCCTTGGTACTCAAACAACTTGGAACCCAAACACTACAAACTCGGAAGTAAGTGTTCCGGTTTGCGAACATTTTTGGGAAGCCGAACATGCTCACTTTTGAGTGTTATACATCCCATTTTGAGTGCCACACTTCTGTTTTGAGTTTTATGCTGAGGTGTGTCTGTTTTGGCTATTTATTTTGCTTTTTCGTTTCTGTGGCTCTTTTTTGTTTCGTTTTTGTGACTGTGTGGAACCCGGTTCAGCTACTGATTGTTTGATTGATTGATTGTATGACTGCAGTACATTGTTTATTGATTTCATTTTGTGGACCAATGGTCTCATTAGATAGTAAAATTCATGTTAAATTGCTGTTTTTAAAAGTCTGGAACGGATTAATCTGTTTTGCATTACTTTCTATGGGAAAGCGTGCCTTGGTTTTGGAACGCTTTGGTTTTGGAACGGACTTCCAGAATGGATTAAGTTTGAGAACCAAGGTCCCACTGTATTTATTGGGAAGATGCTGGAGAATGCTGGTTGGAAGGAAACAAGGAATTATGTGATGTGCTAGAAAACATACTCTTTGCTCTCTTTTGCTGTTGCCAGGCTTATTGTTTCTGAATCTTCAGTGCAATGGACCAGTGTCTACTAAGGGTGCTTGGATAGGATGGTTCTTATTTTCTTCTTTAAATACTCATTTAATTGGAACTCCTGTGGTTTCTTAAGCAATACAAGAAACGAGCTGAATATTGTATCATGATGAGTCCATGATGAGTCTGGAATCTAACGGACATACAGAGAGAGCGATCCAGGATTCAGCTATGGATACAGAATTCCATTAAAATTTCATCGTGATACTTTACACAGAAGGGCAAGGGATTTCTTGGTTGCTGACCACACCGAACAACAAATTAACTAAAAGAATAATTGTTATTCACTGCTGGACTTTTAAGCCTCTCATGTACACTGCTATATCACTTTAAGGTTATAAGGAAGCTACATTAATCACAGTAGGGCTTATTTCTGAGTAAACACGCATAGGATTAGGGTTTGTTTTTCAGTGCAACTAGGGATGGAGGAGGAATTTTTATTTTCATTTTAATGACAAAATACCTAATTTGCACTTCTGCAACCAAAGGGTGAACCGAAACACAGCTATCGTTCAAAATCTGTGCTACTCTGACTTTAGTAGATTTTCCAACCAAACAATATGGACCAAAAATAAAAATAAAAATGCATATGTTGGGGGGAAATGTGCATAGAGTTTTATGCTGACCACTTAGAGCTTTGTTGCAATTAACCAGTATACAAATGTTGTTAATTAGATAGACAGATAAACAAATAAATGCATATTAGAAAAAGTTACTTAGAAGCACATATTATATTAGAGGGAGTTGCTTGCAAAAAAATTATATATTAATCAAAAGTACATACAAAAAAAGTGTTCATACTAAAATGCTGGTGAATTTTCATGAGGATTTAATTGCAAATTCTACACTCACACACACATACACACACACTTTATTAAATTTTCTGTTTTACAATTTAAAATTCTCATTTTCCTTCCTTAAGATATCAGTGACTTCCCTTCTTCTCTTTCCATGGTTCATTTTACGTATCATAAATCCCTGCATATTTTACAAAAACTATACCATTCAGTATTCCATTATTGCATCCATCAAAACTTGTTTACACTGTTGAATTTATCTTAATGCTGCCAGCGTTTTCAGCTGTACACAATTATTTCCCATATATTCAATAAACGTTTTCCAATCTTCTTTAAACGTATGTTCTTCTTGTTCTCTTATTCTATATGTTAAGTCTGCGAGTTGTTCACATTCAATTATTTGCAAATTCCTGCAGAAATGTGGCAAACTAAATTTAGGAAGAATGATATATACGGAGAACTGAAATTGGAAAATTTGTATCCCACATCTTACTTGCAAGCAGTAACAGCCGCCGGTGTGGTGGAGCTTTGGCCTTCCCCACTGACATCCGCATCACTGCAGCTTACCTGTATTGCATTTGGAAAGGTTGGGTTGGCAGCAAGGTCAGAACTGAATGGCGACACCAGTGGAGTCAACCACTCAATGTTCAGACATAAAGGACAGCCAGAGAGCCCCAACCTTTCTGCTGACTGACCCCACAGCAGCCCGATCCAGGTAAACTGCCGTGATGCCGCTGTAAAGAGGTGTGTATGACATATCAAAACAGGCAATACTATTTGAAACTGGCAATTCTGCCTAAAGTTACATTCAAAGTGAACTTGTATGTTTCCACTGAAAGAAAGGAATCTAAGAAATCACAAAGGATGCTGACAGGGTTTCTGAGGGTTGCTGTAAGGCAGGGAATAGTTATCCTGGTTATGCCCGAAGTAAAATTCAAAGAGGAATTGGGAAGTTCCCATTTGAGAAGAAGAAAAAACATCTGAAGAAGTTTGAGGGAAGAAAACAAGATGTTCCCTAAGTTTTGGAAATCTTCTTGATGGCAGGGGGAGGTTTGCACTTTTAATTTATGCAACCGGGGGACTAAAATTTGTAGTTTGGCTCTTACTTGCCACTTAACCCACAACAGACTATCTGCTTTGTGGATGCAGAGGTGCAGATCAATTCTGTGTCCAGGGTGGTTGTGTACCAACTCCATTTGGGACACCAGCTGAGACCCTACCTGCCCACAGACTGTCTTGCCAGAGTGGTACATGTGCTGGTTATCTCCTGCTTGGACTACCTTATTAGGAACGGCTTAGGGAGCTGGGTATGTTTAGCCTGGAGAAGAGAAGATTAAGGGGTGATATGATAGCCATGTTCAAATATATAAAAGGATGTCATATAGAGGAGGGAGAAAGGTTGTTTTCTGCTGCTCCAGAGAAGCGGACACGGGGCAATGGATTCAAACTACAAGAAAGAAGATTCCACCTAAACATTAGGAAGAACTTCCTGACAGTAAGAGCTGTTCGACAGTGGAATTTGCTGCCAAGGAGTGTGGTGGAGTCTCCTTCTTTGGAGGTCTTTAAGCGGAGGCTTGACAGCCATCTGTCAGGAATGCTTTGATGGTGTTTCCTGCTTGGCAGGGGGTTGGACTGGATGGCCCTTGTGGTCTCTTCCAACTCTATGATTCTATGATTCTACTGCAAGGCGCTCTACATGGCCTACCTTTAAAGGTGACTTGAAAACTGCAACTAATCCAGAACATGGTTGCCAAACTGGTGGCTGGGAACGGCCACCAGGACCACATAACACCAGCCCTAAAGGATTTTCATTGGCTCCTGATGTGTTTCTGAGCATAATTCAAATTCTTGGTGCTGTACTTTAAAGCCATAAGCAACCTTGGACCTGTGTAGCTGAAGGAGTATCTCCACCCCCATCATTCAGCCCAGACACTGTGGTCCAGCTCCAAGGGCCTTCTGGAGGTTCCCTCACTGTGAGAAGTTGAGCTATGGGGAAGCAAGTAGGGGACCTTCTCAGTAGTGGCACCTGCCCTGTGGAATGCCCTCCTGTCAGATGTCACAGAGATAAATAACTACACAACTTTTAGAAGACATCTGAAGGCAGCCCTGCACAGTCATACCTCTTGTTGCGTCCACTTCATGTTGCATCTTTTCGCGTTATGTCCCGCGGCAACCCGGAAGTACCGGAACGGGTTACTTCTGGGTTTCGCCGTTCGCGCATGCACAGAAGCGCTACATCGCGCCGTGCACAGACACAGCACTTCTGGATGTGAATGATTTGAGTTGCGGACGTGCCTCCGGGACGGATTATGTCTGCAACTCGAGGTCCCACTGTATCAGGAAGTTGTTCATGTTTGATGTTTTATTATGTTTTTATATGTGTTAGAAACCACCCAGAGTGGCTGGGGCAACCCAGTTAGACGCGTTGGGAATAATAATAATAATAATAATAATAATAATAATAATAAAGATAGATAGATAGATAGATAGATAGATAAAGGCAAGCACCCCCACTTAAGCAGTACATGAAGAATCTCACCAGGCTAAAGTCTGAACTAGGACGACATTTTCCCCAATATACTTTCTTCCTGAAAATCTTTTATTAGATTATAGGAACACAGTTATAACTAAAAGGCCAGTGAGCATTTACTGCACATGGAATCTATATTCTATATGAATATGCATTTTGGCATTCAATTTTATGCAGTGGATGTGGCCTTTAAAACTACCAGTATTGCTGTATATTTTCACTTTATTTAAAGGGGAGACAAGTTATCGGAGAATTGAGAGCTATACGGGGAAGATAATTAGATTCAAGTTTTGTCCTCTACTTATTAGTTTGTTTCTCTCCCCTTGTTCATCATTAGATGCATTTCTTTGTTAGGATTATGCATGCATGCAAATTCATTACTGCGTGGTTTCTGTATTCTGAGGCTTGTCAAAGATCTAATTTATGTGCAAGACTGAAAGCTGTTTAAATGGATAATACGGTGCCTTCATGATACATACCACCCTCTTTATGCACCATTAAGTTCAAGCATTGGCTGTATAAGCAATGTAGCAATTATTTCTCCCCAAGAACAACTGTACGGTTTTCTCTACAAAGGACAGCAGATTATTTCAATGTGCTATTAATCTCCAGGTGTGCTAGAGATATCAAGGGAAGTACAGATCGGAGAATTGACTTGTTAGCTTTCATTATAGAAACTTCTAGATGGCAAGTGGGAAGTGTCAGTGTGTGGTATCAGGTGAGGGGATGGACATCTTTTGCAGAGCTTGCTTGCTTGCTTATGGGCACTGATGATCAGCTGATGTTTCTCTGGCTAGCTGATAATCCTTCTTTGATGGCTCTTGATGCTTAGATATTTCTTTAACGAAGGTGCATAGTGGATTTTAACTAGGCTGGGACATGCAGCACATGCTCGAGTCAAGGCTTAGAAGAAACAGTTCAGGAACTGCAGTGTAGCAGCCTAGTGCCTGTGGGAATGTTCAGGGAGGCAGGAGAGGATATATTGTTTATTAATATCCTTCCTAACTTGCAGTAACAAGTTCTATAACTTAGCAGAGTTTTACATTCCGCTTTTAAACACATAGCGGGTAGCTGGTTGCAGGTTTGTTTAAGCCTCTCAGTATTAGTGACCTGGCAAGTTCCATTAGATAAATAGGTACCGCTCCAGCAGGAAGGTAAACGGCGTTTCCGTGCGCTGCTCTGGTTCGCCAGAAGCGGCTTAGTCATGCTCCCTCGGCCAGTAACGCGAGATGAGCACCGCAACCTTAGAGTCGTCCGTGACTGGACCTAATGGTCAGGGGTCCCTTTACCTTTACCTTTAAGTTCCATTATATCTATCTTAGAAGAATAAGCATGCCACAATCTTGTTTAAAGAATATAAAAGCAGTTTACTCACATTCTGTTCACAGTAGGATCCCAGAAGGCAGACTTAGTTACAAATATGTACATGTGGATCTACCCTATATGGGCGGTTCATCCCAGTGACTGCAGACTGGCAGTCACTGCAGTTCACATGACAAAAGGAAGATGGAGAAGAAAGGAGGAGGACTGCAGGCCTTGTGCTTTTGTTACCTGTACAGGAAGGTCACGCCCACCTATAGTCACATCCAAGAGGAAGTAGGTCCCAGTCCATGAGGACTTTCGTGTGCATGCACACTTCTTCAGAACTAGAAACTAGAAACTGTGAGAGTGATTAGGAACATAAAAAGGTAAAGGGACCCCTGACCATCAGGTCCAGTCGTGTCCGACTCTGGGGTTGCGGCGCTCATCTCGCTCTATAGGCCAAGGGAGCCGGCGTTTGTCCGCAGACAGCTTCCGGGTCATGTGGCCAGCATGACAAAGCCGCTTCTGGCGAACCAGAGCAGCGCACGGAAACGCCATTTACCTTCCCGCTGGAGCGGTCCCTATTTATCTACTTGCACTTTGTGCTTTCGAACTGCTAGGTGGGCAGGAGCTGGGACCAAGCAACGGGAGCTCACCCCGTCGCAGGGATTCGAACCGCCGACCTTCTGCTCAGCAAGCCCTAGGCTCTGTGGTTTAACCCACAGCGCCACCTGGGTCCCTGATTAGGAACATACGAAACAGTAAATCTTACTGGGATTTAGTTTGCAGTAAAAATGCTTCAGATTGCAGTGAAAGGCTCCCCAGTCTTTACACCATTTCCTTAGAAGAAATTCCACTGAATACAGTGGGATTTACTTCTGAGTAGACAGTGTCAGGCTCCATTTACAAGAAAGGAATGGCTGGCTATGGAAGCGTGGCAATAAAGAATTTAAAGCAGATTGGTGACCTTTTCCTTCAAGATTATAGGAATAATTTCATATTCCAGCTTCACCATTTCCTTCATTTGCTGCAGGGATTTTATTTCCTGTATAAACAGGACTCCATTTTTGCACCCACACCCACATAACACATTTAATTGTTCTCCAAGACGTGCAGGGGAATTAAAAGGGAAACTGGGACAATTCCGGGATCAAATCAGAAATTGGGATGGCTTCCGGGGCTGTCCCTGGAGAATCGGGACCCTTGGTACGCCGCAGGTCGAGGAAGGATGTTTTGAGGAATTCTAACAATACTGCCTTGCCGCTCCACCATGGTTAAAATCTGTATCACAAAAACAAATCACTCGCTACCAATCTTGAATGTCTAACCTGGGGGAATGTAAGCAGGTCTTGTCCCCTTCCTCAGAGGGGAATTCACATTGACTTGAACAGGAATTTTTTGGAGTTAAGATTGCAGAAGCTGTCCCCTCTCTGTGGATAATTGTCCTACAAATCAATAGGAGACTGAGAGGAAAATATTCTACTAATTAATTGGTGCCAAAGTCCACAAAGCAATTTAGAATGAGGGCACTCCAAAAGGCTGGAATTTTGACTGTGAATATAATGATAGCCTTTCGGTAAATGATAATGAGGAAATGAAATAAATTAATAAAAGATCAGCTTGATAAGGTAAGCAAAAAATAATATGGTTGTAGCATATGTGTACGTGTATACAGATTTATTTATTTTTTAAGTTATGCATCATTGTGCTGGTATAACATATATGAGATTCCTTTAATGCTTGGGTTTCGGGAAATGAGGCAGGGGGAGAATATAGACTCCCGACTGAAGAATTTTGTCGCTATGTATTACCATGGTACCCAACAGTAAAATAAATGGCAGAGATCTGCTATGTGTGTTCCGAGATATGTGTCAAAATTGCCTTCAGTTTTCTTCAGTGAAAATGATTTATTTATTTAAGCAGCACTTTTAAG
>OFHU01002961.1:0-156769 GCA_900245905.1 Lacerta viridis
TAGAAGGAGATAGGGCACCAGAGACGTGGAAAGAAGCCTTTATCACACTGATTCCAAAACCAGATACAGACAAGACTTTAATGAAAAATTATCGTCCAATATCCCTTTTGAATGTGGATTATAAAATTTTTGCAAATGTTTTGGCTACAAGGTTGAAAAGAGTGTTGAAAGACTATATACATAGAGATCAAGCAGGTTTCTTGCCAGGAAGACAAATAAGTAACAATACGAGAATTATTGTGGATATTTTAGAAAAACTGGAGAGAGACATAAATACAGATGCGGCACTACTGTTTGTTGATGCAGAGAAAGCTTTTGATAAAGTATCTTGGACATTTATGAAAAAGAATTTGGAAAAGATGGGAGTTGGAGAAAAATTCTTAAATGGCATTAAGGCCATTTATACAGAACAAAGAGCAAAAGTAATAGTAAACAGTGTGATATCGGAGGAGATTGAAGTTGAGAAAGGAACAAGACAAGGGTGCCCTATCTCCCCTTTACTTTTTATTACGGTCCTGGAAGTCCTCCTAAATATGATTCGAAAAGACAAACAGACAAAAGGAATTAGAGTGGGAGAGAAAGAATACAAATTGCGCGCCTTCGCAGACGATTTGATGTTATCCCTGCAGGAACCGGAAAGCAGTGTCCCCAGAGCTTTGGAATTGATTGAACAATTTGGACTTGTAGCTGGCTTCAAACTAAATAAACAGAAAACCAAAGTTTTAGGTAAAAATTTGAGTGCAGAACAGATTCAAAGAATACAAGAAGCCACTGGCCTCAACTTTGTTAAAACTGTAAAATATCTAGGTATCAATCTCACAACCAAGAATTTGAACCTGTACAAGGACAACTATGAAAAACTGTGGATGGAGATAAAAAAAGATATGGAAATTTGGACAAGACTTAAACTGTCGTTAATGGGAAGAATAGCAGTGGTTAAAATGAATGTCCTACCAAGGATGCTGTTTTTATTCCAAGCCATACCGATTTTGGATAAATTGGACTGCTTTAAGAAATGGCAAAAGGACCTATCGAAGTTTATATGGCAGGGCAAAAAGCCTAGAATTAAGTTTAAGATTCTAACAGACTCTAAAGAGAGAGGAGGCTTTGCCCTGCCGGATTTAAGACTCTACTTTGAAGCAGCGGCCTTTTGCTGGTTAAAGGATTGGTTTAAATTAGAGAATGTTGATGTGTTGGACTTGGAAGGACACGATAATATGTTTGGTTGGCATGCATACCTTTGGTATGACAAGGTTAAAATCCACAGAACTTTTAAGACTCATATAGTTAGAAAATCCTTGTATCAGGTTTGGACTAGATATAAAGATCTGTTGGAGAGAAAGACTCCTAGATGGATTTCTCCAGTGGAGGCCAAGGCCTATAAGAGACCGAACATGTCTGCAAATTGGCTAAGATACATGGACATATTGCAGCAGGAAGGGGACTCATTTAAGTTGAAAAGCTATGACCAAGTCAAAAGTCAGGTCCCCGATTGGCTGCAATACCATCAGGTGTATGAAACATTTAAAATGGACAAAAAAGTTGGTTTTCAAGTAGAAAAATCAAAACTGGAGACAGAACTGATAGAATCGAACTTTAAGAACCTTTCCAAAATGTATAATCTTTTGCTAGAGTGGCATACGAAAGATGAACTGGTTAAATCGTCAATGATAGATTGGGCGAAAGATGTAGGACATAATATTATGATGGATGACTGGGAGAGATTGTGGCAGAAAGGTATCAAATTTACTGCTTGTCATAGTTTAAGAGAAAATATAATGAAAATGGTGTACAGATGGTATTTGACACCAGTGAAGATAGCTAAGATGAATACCAAAATGTCAGATGTATGTTGGAAATGTAAACATGCGAAAGGTACCTTTTTTCATATGTGGTGGCTGTGCCCAGCGGTAAATGCTTTCTGGGATAAGATTTATAATGAGCTTAAGAAGGTAATGAAAGTTACCTTTTGTAAGAAACCAGAGGCATTTCTTCTGAGCATAACCAATGAAGAGATACCCAGTCAGGATAGAGTGTTTTTTATGTATGCCACAACAGCAGCTAGAATTTTATTGGCAAGAACATGGAAAGGAGAAGAGATACCAACGGTGGAAGAATGGCAGATGAAGATGATGGAATATATGGAACTTGCAGAACTGACCGCCAGAATCCGGGACCAGAGGGAGGAGAGGGTGTCACAGGATTGGAAAAAATTTAAAGACTATTTAGTTAAATCCGTAAAATTGAACATTTGAGCAGAATTAAGCAGAAGATTGGCTTTAGCAGGTTTATGTTAGATAAAATTGTTTAGAAGAAATTTCTTTTTTGTGTGAATGATTAATTGTTAAAGAATATCTTAAGATTTTGGGTTTAAACTATGATTTATATTTGATGAAGTAAAGTTAAGTGTATTAAGAAATATGGTATATGATAATGGAAAAAGATATAAAGCTACCTATAACATATATATGATTTTGAAGACAGTGGAGGGAACAGGGGAAGTCCCCTATATACAGAAGATAAGAACTAGAAAATTACAAATATAGGTGTTGGTTAAGGTTTGTATATGTTTTTCTTTATGCTTTTTTATATTGTTATTGTTTTTATTGTGCTTTTGTATTATGTTTTTATGGTGTTTATGTTTATGTGTATGTTGTGTTTTCTCTTTGTTTTAATGGAAAATAATAAAATCTTATAAAAAAAAAAAGATGAATGTATTACCAAAGATGCTGTTTTTGTTCCAAGTCATACCGATTATAGATAAACTAGACTGTTTTAGGAAATGGCAAAAGGACTTATCTAAATTTATCTGGCAGGGGAAGAAACTAAGAATAAAATATAAGATATTGACAGACTCTAAGGAGAGAGGTGGTTTTTCCCTGCCAGATTTAAGGATCTACTTTGAAGCAGCAGCCTTTTGTTGGTTGAAGGACTGGTTTAAACTAGAAAATACAGAGGTGTTGGACTTGGAGGGACATGATAATGTTTTTGGTTGGCATGCATATCTTTGGTACGATAAAGTAAAGGCCCATAAGGCCTTTAAAAATCATATAATTAGAAATGCCTTGTATCAGGTCTGGATTCGAAACAAAGATTTATTGGAGCGAAAGACCCCTAGATGGATTTCTCCAGTGGAGGCAAAGGCTTATAAAAGACCAAATATGTCTGCAAAGTGGCTAAAGTATGCTGATATACTGCAACAAGAAGGCCAAAGTTTTAAGTTGAAAAGCTACGAACAAGTGAAAGAGGGTGTAACTGACTGGTTGCAGTATCACCAAATAAATGAAGTTTTTAAAATGGACAAAAAACTTGGCTTTCAGGTTGAGAAATCCAAGTTAGAAACAGAACTGATAGACTCAAACTCTAAGAACCTTTCCAGAATGTATAACTTGTTGTTAGAGTGGCATACAAAAGATGAAATGGTTAAATCAGCAATGATTGATTGGGCGAAGGATGTGGGACATAACATTATGTTTGAAGACTGGGAGAGGTTGTGGAGGGAAGGTATCAAATTTACTGCTTGTAATGTGCTAAAAGAAAATATTATGAAAATGATTTACAGATGGTATCTAACACCAGTTAAATTAGCTAAGATGTATCATGGATTGAGTAATGAATGTTGGAAATGCAAAAAAGTAGAAGGTACCTTCTATCACATGTGGTGGACGTGCCCAAAGGTTAAGGACTTCTGGGAGAAAATTTATAATGAACTTAAAAGAGTGTTGAAAAACACCTTTCCTAAGAAACCAGAGGCCTTCCTATTGGGCATAACCAACCATGAGATACCCAGGAAAGATAGAGTGTTTTTTATGTATGCCACAACTGCTGCTAGAATTTTGATTGCTAAATACTGGAAAGGTGAAGAGCTCCCAACAGTAGAAGAATGGCAGATGAAGTTAATTGATTATGGAACTCGCAGAACTGACCGCGAAGCTCCGAGACCAGAGGGAGGAGATGGTGCAAGAAGACTGGAAGAAATTTAAAGACTATTTGAAACAACGTGAAAAGTTGGACATTTGAAGTGGAATCAGTGAATATAATAGGCGTTAGCTATACAATGTTAGAGTAGTAGATAAGAAGTTAAGATTGGGTGTTATTTTAGATGCTATGATAAGATATAATTTTAGATGTTAAGATGATTATGAAAAGATTAAGAAGAATGTGATAGAGATAAGATAAGTCTTAAGTGAAGATTAAGAATAATGGTGAATGTTTATTAAAATAGTTAAGAAGTTACTAAAATAAATTAGAACTGAACGCAGAAGAGAGAACGGAGGAAGTCCCCTAAATAAGTTTAGAAATGAGGTTATAATAAGTAGATTTATGTGTTTTTGTGTGTTGGTGTAGGTATGTAGGTGTATTTTTTTTTTTTTTAACAGAATTTATTGACATTTTCACAAAATAACATAAACCCAACCCCCACACCTACAAATATCAAAACAAATACAAATAGACATACACATAATGTCAGGATTCTTCTTCTTATCTGTATATCTTGCTATAGAAAAAAAAATTCTAGTTCCAAATCTTGACACTTGACTTCCCCCGCCTATACACCTTCGGTTTTAAAACAATACACTTTCTCCTTAACATCTTTTCTCTATAAAAGTTTAACTTAACTTGATATAGAAAGAAAAAACACCTTTGTCTTATCTTTTGCATTATAACCTAGGACTTAACCAAATATTCTTAGAGCTAAACTTATTTCTTCTATCATTTAACATGCTGCTTTTAACTTAAATTCAATATCTCCTTACTTATTTAAAAAAACTTATTTAACCAACTTCACACTCCGATTTCGGATACCATGGCAGACCATCTATGTTATACAATGATTAATTCAACCCACTCCCCTTTTGTCCATTGCCTTCTCCTGTCTTTCACCAGAGCCAAATCCCCTATTGTATGCTTCTGAATGTCCACAGATCCAAGTTACAACCACAACAAACCCTGCATCAAGCTCCAAGATGTTCATCCTCTGCATTCTGAGCTTCTCCGTAGCTTTGTACCAAAATTCTTCTTCACGTAGAAATCTTAATTCTCTGTCCCTCGACCCCGAGCTGCCACCTCGGAATCTGGATATTAAAAATCTTTCCGTTACAGGGTTTCTGCCACCCCCTGAAAACGGTCCCTGTTCCAATCGGATTTGCTCTGCCATCTCAGACCATCCTTCCAGCACATCTTGCAACTCTTTGCAAAAGTCTGTTTCCATTGAATAGATTTTTTGGAAAGCCTCCTCTGTGGAATGCAGATTCTTTCCATTTATAATCCCACACAAGGCTCTTAATTTTCGATTAGTCAGCTCCAATTGAAAGACAGTGAGCTTTTCCTCTACCTCCCAATCCTTCTGTGCCAGCGTAAGAGCAAAGTCCAACATCTTCGGAGAAGGGAGGTGGGTATCAAATTACATTTCCTGTCTTTTTCCTCCTTGTCTCAATTTTTTCCTGCGCAATTCCAAATCGCCGCCATTTCTTCCGAAGCCAGAGTATAAAGACCAAAACTTCAGATGGAGATATTTCTCCTCAGTTAACCCCTGAAAGGGAATCTCTACAGACTCAGTTTTCAAATTCCAAGTACTTTCAATTGATTGATGTAGCAGCAGTCACTTAAAGAGTTAATTCCTTCCACCGCCGAAGGGAGAGAGGCGGGCTGCCTTTTCTTTTGATCCCAGAGCTTTTCCCGGAGAACAAAGAGTCAGTCAGTTACTCACAGCTTCTGGTTTCTTAGCAACTCCTTAATGACAGGTAGAACAGAGACGCTCCTCACGGACTTTGCCGCCGCATGTAAACATCCCGGTTGGGGCATGTCCCCTGGAGCCCGACTCCGTGGTCCCTTCACCCCCACTCCCTCCTTACAGAGGGCGCGGGGGAAGGGTTCGGAGCACAACGGGCATAGCCGGGGAGCCCAGGGCGCGGGACGCTCTTCCCGCGCCCCAACCAGAGCCCTGCATGCGGCTGCAGGGCTCCTAACCCCCGGGATGAACTGGGTGCCTCGCCACCGAAGCGACCCAGGACCATCCGCGATGGCGCCAGCCGCCGGAAGTCCATAGGTATGTAGGTGTATTTTATGTAGTATTTGTTGTTTTGTTTTTTGTAGAATGTTTATTGTTTATTTGTTGTTTAAATGGAAATACTAATAAAATTCTTATAAAAAAATAAAGTGCAGAGACTGAAGGAATGTAATCATAGAGTTGAAAGGGACCCCCAAGGGTCATCTAGTCCAACCCGCCACAATGCTATCCTTAATGTTGTTTACATCTCTTCCCCCCCCCTTCACATGGCTTAAAGTCACTTGTAATCAGATTTTGGGGTTGATCCACTGGGGTTGGATCAGTATAAATAGAAGAATGCAATTCTATATAAAGGAGAAATATTCCATGTAAATTGGCACACTTGAATTTAAGCATGCTTTACAGTCAAGGCTGTAGGAATAAACCAATTTAAATGCTTCTATACTGTGTAAAGTTGGGATTTTACCCTCAGGACTGGATTGAAACGAAAGTTTTGAACAAGTTTTCTTCAAACCCAAGAAAAATGATATTAGTATAAGACATGTAACTAGAATAAAAAAATTTTTTCCAAGCAAATCATTGTAATAACTATCATAATAAAGCACTGCTATAATTATATATAATTTTCTTAAAATTTTGGTTTCATTCACCTTTTCCGTGCTGAAATGTCACAACCTGAGCGACCATGGCTTGCCCCCCCCCTAGTTTTGATCCTGGGTACGCCCCTGGTTACAAATCCACTGAATGGTAGCATTGTCTAGCCCGCATTTTACCAGCTTCTTTACAAGAATATCATGGGGCACCTTGTCAAAGGCCTTGCTGAAATCAAGATAGGCTACATCCACAGCATTCCCTTCATCTACCAGGCTAAATGTTCAGAAACCAAGGCGCAGCTTCTGATTGGTGCAGGCACCCCGGAAACAATAGCTGACAGCTGCATCAGATGTTCAGCTTCCTAAAAACGTTCGAAAACCGGAACACTTACTTCCGGGTTTTTGGCGTTTGAGAACCAAGGCGTTTGAGAACCAAGGTACCCCTGTAGTGTGTCCCAACTGGCACAATTCGCAGTCTCAGCGGCTGACAGGAAGCCCTAGAGCCCCACCGACTCCCAGCTCCCCACTTCCTGGGTGGGGCAGGGGTCTTTGCCCCCCTGGGCCCTACCTGAAAGCGCAGGATGATGGTCCAGATGAGGCCGAGCGTCAAGCGGTGGTTTCCGTCCACGATGTCGTGGGAGCCCACGTTCTCCAGGTGGACGCGCTGCTCCTTCAGGAACTGCAGGGCCTTGTCCACGTTCTCCAGGGAGTGGATCCGCATCCGGCCGCGGGTGGGCTTGGGCTGAAGGGGGCGAAAGCAGACGGGTGGGGGGGAGACTCTCTTTCCCCCCGAAAGGGACCCCCCCCACCTCAGGCCCTTCTCCTCCCCTCACAGAACTCAACCTCAGAATCTGCTCCGAGTGCCAGAAACTCCGGAGCCGGTGGTGTTAGAGCAAAGGAGAGTATCGGTATGTCTCTGACCATGTGCAGAGTGCACTCCCTTTTGCAACACAGAACGCATCCCACATGACTTCCTTCTCCTTCCCCCACAGAGCAAAACCCCAGAGCCTGCTCTGAACGCCAGAAACTCAGAATGAAGAGGGAAACGCCTCTGACCATGTGCACAGTGCATTCTCGCATCTCGCATCAGGCCCTTCTCCTGCCCCCGCAGAATAAAACCTCAGAAATCCTGGAGTCAGTGGTGTCGGAGTGAAGAAGGAAATGCCCCTGACCACGTGCAGAGTGCATTCATCAGCGCAACACAGAAATCCACAGGTCTGGCCCCACATTTTCCAGACGGAGCCCCCCCCGCCTACTCTCGCCCCAAAGCCCCTCCTCACCAGCTGCTCCCCGGACAGCACCTCCAGCAGCTTGGTCAGCATGAATCCATCCCGCAGGTCAGTGTAGAGATCGCTGATCCGGCAGGAGGCCTGACTCAGGTGCGAGTTGACCCACTTGGTGAAGGTCTTCTTCTGCACAGCATCGCGCTCATCTGGCACGAAGAGGGGGGTCAAGCTCAGTAGGTGGAGCCCCCCAAGGTCCCCCCTCCACCCCCAGGGAACCCGCAGCCCCCACCCTTTGCCCACCAGGGCACCCACCCCAAAAGCGCACAGAGGGCTCTGCCCAGGGCCCACCAGCTTTGCCGCTGCAGAGCCACAGAACTTGGAAGGGACCCAAGTGAAAACAGCGCTATGTGAGTGTCTTGAACTTCCATCAGAAATCATTGGGCTGTTTTTAAAATGGGATGGGATGTTTTTAAAAATGACATGATGAAATACGTTTCCAACAATGATTCTTGGTTGAGCATAGATGAAATTCCACAGAGTTAAGAGAATGGTCTTTCGTAGAACAAGAACAGAGGCAGGAATTTTTAGAAATGAGACATTATGAACCACTTTTTCAGCAGGGGGCTGGTCCACTGTCCCTCAGACCTTGTGGGAGCCGGACTATATTTTGGGGAGAAAAGTGAACGAGACCGTTTTGCCGGCCCATGAGCTGCCCACAAACCGAGCCGCCCGCTTGGCAAGTCCCCCGCGCGCTGCACTAAATGGCGTCTGCACATGCCCAGACGCCGGAAATCGCTTCTGCACAGGCACAATTTTTGGCGTCTGGGCATGCGCAGACATGATTTCTGGCATCGTGCTGCGCCAGTCCAGCCCACGGACGATCTCCATGGAAGTGATCCAGCCCATGGCCTTGGTAAACCTTGCCGACCCCTGGCATAGAGGTAGAAGGAGGAATAAAACCAGAGATTAGGCATAGGTAAAAAAGTAAGAGTAGCAAGGAGAAATTGACAAGGTGAAGATAAAAGGACCTCTTACTGGAAATACATGTCTATAATAATGTCAATGGTGGTTTGTATTTCTTAAAAAACTGTATGTCTTTAATAAGATTTTTCTTTTCTATTTTTTCTATTTCCCCCCTTCCTTTCTTTTCTTTCATCACAGAAAAATGTGTTTGATTTGTATAAATTTAAATGTGTAAATAAAGAAAACAAAAATAAGAAGAAGAACTTGGAAGGGAGCCCAAGCGGTCATCTAGCCCAGCCCCCGGCAACGAGGGAGGCTCTGGCAAGGGGCTGTCTCCAATGACGGGCTGGGGCCGATTCCTAACCCCAAACTCCAGTGCCACCAGCAAAGCAAACTTAAGCCCCCTCGCCTCACCTAGAGAGAGCCCCCTCCCCCCAACGGCTTCACAGATGAGCTGACAGGCGCGCATCCCAGCAAATTGACAGCCAACTCGGCTGTCCATCTGGCCCCCCACCCCACCCCTCCCAGCACCAGGCAGGCAGCCTCTCATTGATGAAGGAAACTGCCCCCATGTACATTACTGCTGCCAGTCAGTGTAGACAATGCTAAACTGGGTGGAACCCATGGTCAGCTCACCTCCCTATTTATTCATCCACCGGCTAATTTGCAGCTGTCTTTGAAATGAGCCATACAAGCAATTTTCAAAGCGGAGGAGAGGGGGGCTTCTGGGTGCCAGGGGGAATCAGGGTTGGCAGAGCAAGTCTGGGCAGGGGGGCAGGAGCCCCTCACTATTCAGAGGCTACCGGGGAGACAGGAGGCGGGACAGACAAACCCCTTGGCACTGGGGGAATCACCAAGAAGACAGCAAACCTCCTCAAGATTCTGCTCTCCCTCCAGCCACCCCCAGCAAACTAGCCTGCTGCCCCCCAAGCAAAGGGGGCACTGTCCCATCGTCAGTACCAAAGTCAGAGGCAGCTGCCAGCCCCGTTGCCATGCTAGATCAGGAACGCATCATGCGGAATTAATTAAGCAGTCTTTATTGGATTTGGAATTAATGTGCAATTAATTGCTCCCATTTTGAATTTCACCACGCTGTTATCTTCCTTAGTGGGTTGTACGAGGTGTTATTCTGAATAATGGCCTTTGCAGGGTAGGGAAGCAGTCACTGGCGATGAGTTTGGGGAACTGAGAGGGTGGGGGCCTAAGCAGTTTTTTTAGTATCCCTGACTCCCACAAAGCTGGCCTCCTTGCTCCCTGCAATTGTGTCCCCGTCTCTTACTGAGCAATCCTGCAGGACCTTGTGGAGGGGGGGGGGGTCAGACCACATCCCTGTGCTCTGGCACATCCAGCATTGCAGGGGGTTGGACTACATGTCCACTGGGGGTCCCTTCCAACCCTGGGCACCTGCAAGCCCAGCCAAGCTCACCCATGTTGTGCCTGCTGCCTGCAATTCAGCCTCCCCTTGTCCAACCCTTTATATCCTTGCAGGCCGGCAAGAACCACACGAGACGTACCGGCCAAGGCCTTGATCCGCGAGCACTCAAAGAGCTTGGCCGTGGCCGTGGCCTCATCCCAGGGCCGGTGTTGGTGGTGGTGCTCAGTGCTCTCCCACCGGGTGTTGTTATTCTGCTGCTGCTGCTGCTGCTGCGCCTCCAGGTTGTCCAGCTTGGCTGGCGTGACATTTGCCATCTTGCCCCTGGCACCGGGAGGAAGGCTCCTTCACGGATCTGCACACAAGGACCTCATGGGCGCCTGGAGCCCCGGCCAGCCCTCCTGTGGAGATGGCACAGGAGACCAACTGAGAGGACACAATGCAAAGATGGAGTTTTGAGAGTCAAGGAGAGGACAGTTCTGAAAGGCCAGACAGCTGCTGCCGGTCAGTGTAAGCAACAGTGAGCCAGATGGAGCCTCAAGGGCCTAACTCTGTACAAAGCAGCAACTCCTCCCAGCACCCCATGAGACAAAAATCCTGCTTTTTAACTAATAAGTTAAAGTATTGCTCTGTTGCTGTAGGTCAGGCATAGGCAAACTTGGCCCTCCAGATGTTTTTGGCCTACAACTCCCATGATGCCTAGCAGGACCCGTGTCAGGGATGATGGGAATTGTAGTCCCAAAATATAAGGAGGGCCGAGTTCGCCAATGCCTGCTGTAGGTATTTCCTCCTTGGACCCTGGATGGGTGTATTTTAATGAACTGGAGAAACTGAAGCGGGTGCAAGAGTTCTAAGAGAGAGGAGTATGCGAACATAATAGGATTTCGCTTAATTTTTCATTGTTCTTTTGTTAATACTCTTTTATAGATTATGTTTTATGCAGGACGATTTTTCTAGAAAAAGAAGAACCAGAACCAGGGCCGGCGCGTCCATTTAGGCAAACTATTGCCTAGGGCGCCAAAATGGAGGGGGCGCTGGCCAGGCTTGGGCGGGACGGGCTAGCCAGCCCCGTCTCGTCCATTGGGGCTGGTGGCGCAGCGCGCCAGGGCGCCGGCCCCCCCAGGGGCACCCCCACGAGCCCACCGGCATACCGGGCGCCCCCTCCCCAACCCGCCCCCACAGGTGCTCACGCGCCGGCGGCACACCGCTCCTGGGTGGGCTGCGAGCCTCAGATGTAGGCCTCAGACGGCCCTGGGGCTAGCGGCAGCTTCTCCGCTGTAGCGGAGAGGTGCTGCTTGCCCCCTACACCCACCAGCTCCCACTAAAGCAGGCTTTGGCAGGGGGTGGGCAGCGGGACGGGCGAGCAGCAGCTTATCCGCTACAGTGGAGAAACTGCTGCTTGCCTCTCCACCACCCCCGGCTCCCGCTAAAGCAGGCTTTGGCGGGGGGCGCGCCAGAAGGTGGTTCGCCTAGGGTGCAAGAAGCCCTAGCGCCGGTCCTGACCAGAACTCACCATGAACACCTCCCTTGTTCTCTTAGAATGCCAGTGGCAGGAGAGGTGCCAGAACAGGGAGTTTCGGCTGAAAAAAAGCCCTGGTTTTATGGATGATTTCTTAATCATATAATATGACACACACTATAGCTGTGATGTTCTGTTCTGGTTATTTGTAAGTGCTTTGGGATTTGTTTGGGATTGGTCCTCTGTGTGGGAAGACGGAGAAATGCTCTTGGGTGACAGAGAAAAGGCGGAACTGCTCAACACCGACTTTGCCTCTGTCTTCACCCAAAAAGAAAGCGATGGCCAACCTGGTGATAACAGAATAAATATTTTAAGGAGGCCCAAGATAGGAAAATAGATAGTAAGGGAACACCTAGATACCTGTTTGTTGTTATTTAGTCATTTAGCCGTGTCCGACTCTTTGTGACCCCAACGAATTCAAATCTCCAGGGCCTGATGATCTGCATCCAAGGGAACTAAAGGAGCTTGCGGGTGGAATTTCAGAGCCTTTGTCTATGATCTTTGAGAATTCTTGGAGAATAGGTGAGGTCCCTACAGACTGGAGGTGGGCAAGGGTTGTCCCCATCTTCAAAAATAACACAGGGAAGGTCCAAGAACAGATAATACAAAGGCTGGTCTGTGAGCATTTAGAAAAGGATGCTGTGATTACTAAAACCCAGCATGGGTTGCTCAAAAATAAGTCATGCCAGACAAATCTCATTACTTTTTTTTTGATAGAATTACAAACTTGGTGGATCAGGGAAATGCTGTGGACAGAGTGTATCTTGGTATCAGTAAGGCTTTTGACAAAGTCCCCCATGATATTTTCATGAGGAAGCTGGTAAAATGTGGGTTGAATGAGATAACTGTTAGATGGATTTGTAGCTGGTTGACTGACCGAACCCAGAGAGTACTCATTAATGGTTCCTCATCATCCTGGGGAAAAGTGACAAGTGGGGTGCCGCACGGTTCTGTCCTGGACCCGTTGTTGTTCAATGTCTTTATAAAAGACATGAATGGAGGAATTGAGGGGGTGCTTATCAAATTTGCAGATGACACCAAACTGGGAGGAGTAGCTAATGCTGCAGAAGACAGAATCAAAATTCAAAATGACTTTAACAGATTGGAGAACTGGGTACAAGCTAACAAAATGAATTTTCATAGGGACATATGTCAGGTTCTGCAGTTAGGCAGGAAGAACCAGATGCACAAATATAGGCTGGGGGACACCTGGCTTTCTAGCAGGACATGTGAAAATGATCTCTGGGTCTTGGTGGACCACAAGCTGAACATGAGTCCACAGTGTGATGCAGCAGCAAAAAAGGCTAACACTATTCTAGGCTGCAACAACAGAAGTCTAGTGTCCAGATCAAGGGAAGTAAGTGTCCCACTCTATTCTGCCTTAGCCAGACCACACCTGGAAAACTGTGTCCAACATAAGGGAAGCCTCAAAGGCAACACTGATGACTGTGGCCAGTGGCCCACCTAGTCAAGCAACCTCTTCTCACAGTGGCTGGCCAGAAACCTGCAAGAAGGACCCAAGCACAAGATCCCTCTCCCCTCCCACAGTTTCCAGCAACTGGAATCCGCAGGCATGGCTGCCTCCAGCTCTCTGTCCAGGAGGCAGGAGAAGGCATGGGGGGGAGGCAAGGGGGGGAGCAGGGCAGAGAGAGGCCTTCACAATACAGTGGTACCCCGGGTTACGTACTTAATCCGTTCTGGGTTACAGTACGTAACCCGAAAAGGACGTAACCCGAACAATTCGTTCTGCGCATGCGCAGACAGGAAAACCCCAAAAATCTGTGAAAAATGCTCTGCGCATGCGCAAATCACACGCACGTCAGGTTGCACTTCCAGGTTAGCGGACTTTGTAACCCAAAAAGTACACAACCCAAAGCATATGTAACCTGAGATACGACTGTAGCTCTGGAAGGTAGACCAGTCTGAAGCTGGCCTAAAGTCATAAAGAATCATAATTTGTCTCAGGAATCCCAGTCATACTGCCAATTATTACTTAATTAGCAAAATTTCTATACAGTACTGCTTGATTGTACGTTACATTACGTGTATATACTGCTTGATTGTACATTAAACCTCTAAGCGGTTTTCTTCATATTATACTGTATTGTATTATATTACACACACACATATTACAATTGCCCATCGAACAGCCAATTGTAACAGCTCCAGACATGTTGGGTGAAGGGGAAATGGCCTGGCCAGCCTTCAAGCAGACCCAAGATGCTTTGGACTACAACTCCCATCATGCAGGACCTGCACTGGCTGGGGCTGATGGGAATTGTAGTCCAAAGAATCTGGAGGCCCCCCAGGCTGACCAAAGTCCAGATCTATTTGTGTTGACTTCAGTTAATAACTTATTTAACCAAACAGTTGATGCAAGTAAATAATTGTAAGAAAAGGAAAAGTATTGGCCTAGCCAAGAGGGAGGCAGCTCTCCCCCATCAAGTAAAACAATAGAAATACTTAAATTGACTGACCAATCATGTTGGTTCTACCCCCCAACAAAGTCCTGCCCCCCGCCAACAAAAATCCTGGCTCTGCCCATGAGGAGAAGAGCCTGCCTGCTGGATCAGGCCCTTTACTCCAGGATCTTGTACTCACAGTGGCCAACCACCTCCCTGTGGGAAATTGGCAGGTAGGATGCAGCCTGCTCACCCATTTAGCTATTTAAAAACCCCATATATTTCCAGAATAATAGAGAGCCCAGCTTCTAAGCACTGCTGTTTTCAGGAACTTAAGCTCAGCTTTTTAAAACGCTGAAGTCTCAAAATTGTCTGGGCCCCAGAGGGAGGGCTGGCTCACGATCCTCTTGCATGACACTTGGGGAGCCACCCAGGATCGCAGCAGAGGAGCCCCCCCAGTGAGGCTTGGACTTCTTGGAGGATCGGGCAGGGGGGGGGGACATGAACAATCCCTAGAAAGGGCGGGCAAAGCCACAGAGAAGGGGGAGCAAGAGGGGAGGGCAGCTTGTCTCCCCCCTTCCGCAGCGCTGCAGACGCGCCTCCATCCCGGCACCATCTTTGGGCACTGACCCGAAGACTGCAGGTGCTGCTGGGCCCCGATCCTGCTGGGCATCAAGGACTGAGCAGGCCCTTCTCCTCCGGCCTTGCCCTTCTGCCTGGCAGGGATGGAGAGGCGTCCCCTGACCTTTCCCCGCCACAGCTTTTGGGGGACGCCAGTGCCTTTCCAAGGCGCGTGGACATGCCGCCAAGCACGCGCTGGTCCAGCCGGGGCGGCCTCTCCTCCGCCGCCGGGAGCAGAAAACTAGGGGGGGCGGGGGAATGTTGGGGGGAGAGAGAGAGAGCCTGCAGCCCCTGCGCTCCCTCGGGCAGATCAAAACCTCACACCATGGACAGCTCCCTCAGCAAGCCCCTTCCCGGCCCCAAACGTAGGACCAGACCCCACTCCGTCCCCAAAGATAAGGCCAGCCCCAAATATAGGGCCAGCCCCCACCCACCGAAACAGAGCGATTTTGGGGGGTCGGGTGTCTAACTCTCTTTCTGAATCCCCTTGGCATGGAAGCGCCTTGCATCACTGGGACCCCCAGCGACTTACCTCCCCACAGTGCCCTGACGGCGCGGAGAAGCGTCCCACGGCCTCGCCCCGCACGGTGCCCGGTCGTGGCGGCGGCGATGCTCAGTGGCTGCGGGAGGCGAGCGGAGGCCGGCGACGGAAGCCCCCGGCGCAGCCCCGCAGCATCATCCGCCGCCGCAGCAGCCAATCCCGGGGCTCCGCTCTGTGCCGGTCCCGCGCCCGCCCGCCCGCCTCGCCCCGCCGCTGCCTGGAGCGTTTTCCAGGAAGGTAGACAGGGAGACAGGCGCGCACGCGGGCGCGGACCCAAGGATGCTCGCGGGAGTGGGGGGGCGCCCGGCCGGCCCCACCTGAAGCGGCCCCGGGGGGAGCAAGGCACAAAGGAGGGCACGCCGGGCTGGGGGTTCCGGCTGCGGCGGCGACGAAGAGGGCGCGCCCGAGCAAGCTGTCACCTTGGGCCCGTCCTTCGGCTCGCCGGCCGAGCGGCTCCCACTCCCTCAGCCCGGGCACCGGCGTGCATCGCGGCCCCTCCTCCCGGAGCCGCGCGCTTCAAAGAGGGGTGGGGGCGCGCGGAGAAGGGGCTCTTTGATGGAGAGAGGGCCGGTGGGGAGGGCTGAGTGTCTGATTCAGCCGGGGATCCTCCTCGTCTAGGGCTGCTTCGCACCGGCACTGGAGGAGAGGCAGGTACCGAAGGGTCGTCGGTGGGAGGGGGCCGCTGCTGGGGATCTTTGTCGGAGTGGTTTACGACAAGGGAGCCTGGGAGGGCCTTTTGGGAGCAGGGGGCAGCGGAGGAGGGCGTGCCCGCCGCCCCGCCGCCGAGACGCCGGCGCCCAGCCCCGCGAGCCGCGCCTTGCACGCTTCACACGAGCGCGGAACCCGCAAGCTGGCGAAAGGCGCCCCACCCACCGGCGCCAGGCTCGCTTTGCATGGTGGGGCGGATCTCCCAGCAGGCCTCGCGGCGGCTCACGCTCCCCTCCTCACCCCCGCATTTTGGGGGCGAGGAGAGGGTCTCCAACTTTCCCCCTCCAGCTGTGCTCCTGTGCTTTGCGCTCCGGCTCGCGCGCGCTGGAGAGAGAGGCGGGCTTCTCTCCCTTGCTTGTCATTTCTTATAAAAGCCGTCTGAAGGCACAAGAGCAACGCCGAGGCAGAAAGCTGGCCAGGGGGCTTGTTTCAGGGAGCCCCGTTTTCTTTTCCTCCCGTGGCGCCCGTCGAGGAAGCTGCAGGCTGAGCGAGCGACGCGCCGCCCCCGGCCTCTCCCGTCCTGCCTCCCCGGGCGGAGCTCCGAGCGGAAGGGCTGGCCGCTGGCGGGGCTAGGCGGGCGGAGGCGGGCGGAGAAGGGAAGGAGTCCGGCATGGCCGCAGCCTGCAAAAGGATCGCCATCTTCGGCGCCACCGGCATGACTGGCCTGGCCACCCTGGCGCAAGCCGTCGAGGCTGGTGAGAGGACGGGGAGTGGGGGGCGCCGTCGTGTCTCTCTTCACGGGGGGCGGGGGGAGGGCGCCGGAGAGAGGAAACCCCGTCCCTGCACAGCCCCCCAGCCTGGCGACGTGGCCCCGCTGCCGCCCCTTGGGGCGCCCGTGGGTGGACCCTGCCAGTGCCACCCACGCGCCGGGCAGAAGCCGCCCACGGCCCCCGCTGGTGGGAGCTCAGCTGCAGCCGACTCGCGTCGGGGTGGCTTTCCCGGCCGGGGGCGGAGAGCAAAAACCGGCTCCTCCAAACTCCCCAGCTGTTGTTAATAATTTCCAAATTGCTGCGCCGCTTTCGTCCTCCTTTCCTCCTGGCGAGAGCCCTGCAGGGTAGGCTTTGTAAGAGAGAAAGAGGGGGAGAGAAGTTCCCTCTTGGCTGAGATGGGTGGCTTGGACCCATTTCAGTGCAGGAATAAGCAAGGAAAGGTGCCTCTGTGCTCCTGCAACTGGGGGAAAGCCCCAGGATTTAATCCTTTCCTTACTGCGTTTATATCCCCACTTATTCCTCCAAGGAGCTCAGTGTGTGGTGTGCAGGATTCTCCCACCCCTCATTTAATCCCCACAACAACTATGTGAGGTAGGCTAAGGCTGAGAGAGGCAGGGGCTGGATACCAGTTGAGCTTCATGGCTGAGCAGGAGGGGGGAGGGAGTTGAATTCTGGTATCTCCCAGGTCCTCTTCTGACACACTAACCACTAGGCCACACCACTTCCCAGTATTCTTAATAGGATTCTTTTCTCTCCCTGCCCCCTTAACCAGCCAGCTGTTCCCTCCCACCTTGTGCACTGAGAGATAAAGAGAAGGTGGGGTTATCAGGAGTGGCCAGGAGACGGGTGGGACGGGTTGCTGCTGTTGGTGTTACTGGAGGGCCGGGAGGAGGAGCAGATTCGGCCCCTGCCGCAAGAGGAACCCGGGCATTTGCGGGTGAACTTTTGTGTCCAGGCAAGGCTGAGCTCCTTCGTGCAGCAACGACAACTGAGCGGGATGGGAAGGCCTTGTGTCCTGGGCCAGGAGAGTGTCCAGCTTAAGTCCCCTTCCTTTGACTACCTGGGGTGACCAACTGAGCCACCCCCACTGCCTTACTCCTTTTGGCCTTCAGTGGCCACACTGCCAAAAAGGACCCAGAAGAACTTGGGGTTCTGCAGAATCTCCCTTTGCAGCACAGCAGCAGGCAAAACAGCAGCAGCAGCAGCAGCAGCAGCAGGTGGGTGGGGAGACCTTGCCCGGACTTGATCGGATCTTGCTCCACCTGAGATTCTCTTGACAGAAACCCTCAGGCAGGGCTCCCTCCGCTCGATCCTCTGGGTGGCTGCCAAGAGGTCCTGCTGCCGCAGTGCCAATGCTCGTGCCAGGGCAGGCAGGGGAAGCTCCTCTGGCCAGCCTGGGTTGCTACATTTGTAGGAACTATTTTGGGGAGGAATGCATCTCCAAGAAGGTAATGCTTGAGGTTATCAGGTGGCCTTAGAATCATAGATTGGTAGAATCGGAAGGGGACCCAGGGTCATCTAGTCCAACCCTGTGCAATGCAGGAATCCCAATGGCATGTGGCCAGCCAACCTCTGCTTAAAAACCTCCAAGGAAGGAGAGTCCACAACTTCTGGAGGGAGTCTGTTCGGCTGTCAGAACGGCTCTTCCTGTCAGAAAGTTCTTCCTGATGTTGAGATGGAATCTCCCTGCCTGTCATTTGAGTCATTGGTTTGGCTCCTCCCCTAGTGCAGGAGAAAACAAGCTCCTCTCCGTCTTCTGTTCTCCACTCTGAACATCCCCAATCCCTCAACTATCCCTCACAAATAAGACTTGCTTACCCTCATGGGGCCATAGAATCATAGAGTTGGAAGGGACCCCAGCGATCATCCAGTCCAGCCCCCTGCAGTGCAGGAATCTCATCCAATAATCCCTGACAAAGGGCCATCTAGCCCTCAGAAAGTTCTTCCTTTCTGGCAATTTGAATCCGTTGCTTCAGATCCTGTCCTGCTGCCCTCCTCTCCCACCTTCCTGTTCCCTTTCCCACTTCCCCTTGAAAGCGCTGCCCCACCAGCACAGCCTGTGGGGTCACCCTGGGGCAAGGGCCCCAGCCTTCCTCTTTGGCCTGCTGCAGCACATGGTGCAGGATTCGGCCTTTGCCCTCGGCTGGTTTCCCAAATGCTGACATACAAATAACAATGGCTCTTTGCAATCAATAGTCCTGGGGACCAAGGAGAGGAGAGGCAGGGACTCCTGATATAATACTAAAGGATGCCCAGCTGAGATGTGACACCGCTGCTGAATTCAGCCTTATGAAAGGAGAAATTTCTCAGAAAATAAATAAGAGGATTAGCGAAAAGAAAGTTGAGAGGTGGTGTGTGGGAAGAGGGGAGAAAACCCGTCTGAAGAGCAGAGTGTAGACTGGAAGGGGCGAAGCGAGCCTGGAGGAAGATGCCAGCATGGTTAAATAGCAAAGTCAAGGAAGTAGGACCAAGCAGAGCAATAAGGACACACTATTTTAAAAATAGCACAAGCAATATAAAAACTAAATGTACAGGTGCAATATTTATTTATTTTTTGTTTTACAATCTATGGACCAATTCCCAACCAGAGTTTTTCTAACTAAGCAAGAAGGGATTTGAGGAGCGAATTGCGTTCAAGGTGGGGCTTGTGGTTCTTTCTGACTGTCTGTTTAAATCCCCGGCTGCAGAAAATGCTTCTGCTGACTCAAAGAGGATATAGCTCTTCCCTAAATAAGCTCAGCCTCTCCTGGGGGGGGGGTTTAAAGAAAAGTGGACAAGGAATGAAATGAAGGATGGAGCTAGTGGCATAGCGTCAGTATCTGGTGCCCGGGGTGGGTGGGCTGGGGCTGGGCAGGGGGGGCCGGAGCGACCCCACTCCCACCGGAGTAAAACGGGGCCACCCTGAGCTGCCTGCCAACCCATGCAGGGGGAGCCTGGCAGGCCAACATGGCCCTTGGGGGCATGGGCAGAGCCAGGATTTTTGTTGGGTGGGGCAGAGCCAACATGATTGGTCAGTTAGTTTAGTATTTCTGTTGTTTTATTTGATCCGAGAAACAGCTGCCCCCCTGGTTACTCCCATGCTTGGCGGGCAGAGAGGAGCACCGGACTGGGGGCGGCTGGTTTGCCCTCAAAAATTGTGTGCTGGGGACCATGGCCCCCCTCTGCCGCCTCCATGCTACACCCCTGGATGGAGCAACTTCCTGCCTGAGCAGTTCAGAAGCAGGGCCGGTCCCTGGAAGGCAGAAAAAGGGAAATGGGAGGGAGAAAGAGGAGAATCGCCTCTTCCTTTCTCCTGCATCTTGAACTGGAGATCAGCTGAGGGCGGGCAGAAGTGGAGGAGGCCTCCTTGCCAGGGCTCCTTGCCAGGGTGGCTGTTCTCGGCCTCCAGAGGGGGAGGATGCAGTGCTACCCAGTCCCAGCTGCTGGAAGGAGAGAGGGCTCTGCTGCTCGGATCCTGCAGTGCCGGATTTACATATAAGCTAAAGAAGCTCTAGTTTAGGGCCCCACGCTCTTGGGGGCCCCAAAAAACCTGGATGTACATTTCCAGAATATAAGATAAAAAAATAAATAAAATGAAAGCTAGCTACAGTAACCGTGGTGTGTGTTGTGTGGGCTCCTATGATGTAAGTCATGGGCCCTGCCTGCTCCCTCAAATATCCCTGCTTTGCTCCTTTCTATATATAGGGTGCCTACATTCTGCATGAACTGGTTGCATGGCAAGATGTGCAAATGGCTTTAGATACCTATGAGGTCCACAAATTACCATATAGCATATATTCAACACAAAAGCCAGTGACAATTTGTTGTGGACAAAGGACAGCTGGACATAGAAAGAGCCCCATTGGCTTCAGGAGCTGAGGGCCTCATCAAACCTAAATCTGGCCCTGCTTGCAGGTGCCCCAGAGGCACCCGGGGCCCCCTGTGAGAACAGGAGGCTGGACTGGGGGGGCGGGCACTGGCCTGATTCAGCAGGACTGGATTTCATTTCATTTCACTTTTAATTTGTTTCCTGCCTTTCTATTTTACAATCCCCAAGGCAGTTTACAAGCTGCAGAAACAAAGAGTGTATACCTTATAACCATCTAATCCAATACTGTACAAAAATGTGATAATAAAACATAACTTTAAAATAAGCAACTTATCAAATAAAAAGTAATATTCAACAATCCACTAGAATAGTGTAGAATAATATTAAATATCAGCATATAAAAATTAAACAGAGATCCACTCTTAACAATTATTATAAATAATTTCTAAACTGTAATCAATAAAAACAATGGCAACTCACACTGCATAAAATAATACAAGACCAAGTGAGAAGCAGGGGCTGGAGGGTGGGGCAAGGCAGGTGGAAGAAGGCCTTGCCTGATGGAGTCTCTCCCATTGGATAGAGAGAGGGTGGTGCTGACAAGACCAAGGCTGCTGGCTCAATCCCTGTATGGGGCAGCTGTAGATTCCTGCTTAGCAGGGGGTGAGACTAGACCAGACATGTTCAACTGGTCGACCGCAATTGCGGGTGTGTTCCAGGTCGATTGCGGCAATAAAAAAGTGATGGATTGCTGCCCTATGTTGCATCGCTGCTGCAGCTGAGAAAGCTTGTATTCCCAGGGTCTCTTCCAACTCTACAATTTCATGATTCTATGACTTTCCTTCTGTTCCTCCTTCCTTCTGCCCCTCCAGAGCTTGACAGTGGAGGCCAGGAGTCCTGGGCTCCTCCTAACCCCCTTCCTGGCTGCCTCCTGCCCTACAGGCCTCATCCTGCCTCTCTTTCCAGGCTACCAGGTGACCGTGCTGGTGCGGGACCCAGTCCGGCTGCCGCCGGAGCCCCACCCAGCGCAGGTGGTGGTGGGAGATGTTCTGAACCCAGCGGACGTTGACCGAGCCGTGAAGGGGCAGGATGCCGTGATCGTGATCCTGGGCACCCGCAATGACCTCAGTAGGTGAAGCTGCCCCCTCCCTCCCCCCACCTGCCCTGCCCCCTCCTGTGACCCTCAGCTCAGCTGATTCTTCTCTTCCTTGTCTCTCCTTCCTGTCAGGTCCTACCACCATGATGTCTGAAGGCACCCGGAACATTGTGGCGGCCATGAAATCCCACGGCATCCGCAAGGTGGTGGTTTGTCTCTCAGGTCAGCTGCCCCAGGCAGGACTTCTCTAAGCCAACAGGGCTATTGTGTGTGTGTGTGTGTGTGTGTGTGTAGAGCTATAGCTCCATGGCAAGACATGTGCTTTGCCTCCAGAAAGTCCCAGGTTCAGTTCCCACCCAAAATCTTTCTTCTTCTTTGGCGATCACTCGTAGCCGAGTAAGATTGTCTTCCATAAACACAGTTTTAACAATGAGTCCATAAGTGACTGTGGGGACATAGGTTTCCGAGCGGGAGTTGATCACGGTGTGGATTTGCCAAGCGTGCCTTCCTCTTAGCACTCTTAGCCCCTTGTGTCCTGAGTTCGAGCATCTTCCAAGCCCATGACACCTTTGGTCCAGGCTGTTCTTGCAAGCCAGTGTTTCCCAGTTGTCAGTGTTTATACTACATTTTTTAAGGTTTGCCCTGACAGAGTCTTTGAACCTCTTTTGTTGACCACCAGTATTACGCTTTCCATTCTTAAGTTTGGAATAGAGTAGTTGCTTTGGAAGACAATCATCAGGCATCCACACAACATGACCAGTCCATCAAATTTGATGTTGAAGAATGATTGCTTCCACACTGGGGATCTTTGCTTCTTCCAGTAAACTGGTATTAGCTCGCCTAGGATGTTTATCTCCTGGCTTCTTCCTGGATTGGCGGCTTATGCAAATTAAAACAACAGAGAGCGTGTGTAAATGGCAATTGCTGCTGTCTCACTGCGTCACTCAACAGCTGTTATGTGGGAAGCTGTCTTGTCGGGGGCTCAGACGCGCTGCTCTCTGCCCTTTCTGGTGCTCTGGAGGCAAAGTTCTTTCTGATGCCTCTTAAATCACCCTCGTCCCACGCTCTGATGAGGCTCCCCACGTAGGTGCATGTTGCTTATGTGTGTGGGAGCCTGGAATGTAACCCCTGTGTAAGGGGGAGATCTGGGGCGCCTTTCTCCGCTTGCACCCTGCACGAAAAATGCCCAAAGGCAGCTTGGCATAGTCTTACCGTGACATCAGCCCAGGGGTCCCCTCTGAGATGTGCAAAACTAGCACTTTGGGCTAGTGGGCCACAGAGAGGAGATAAGCCAAGTGTGCCTAATGGTTAGAGCGAGGGCGTTTGCCAGCAACTTGCAACTCTTCAATGAGATCCAAAGAGGGAATGGGGCACAAGGGGTAGTAGCCAGGGCCAGCAGTTTAGTTGCAATATGATGGGCTGACTGTGTTAAAGGTTGGCGTTCCCTAACGGGGGTCCACAACCTTCACCCAGGTGGTCTGTGATGTGTCTGTAGACAGGTGGTTCATCAGCATCGAGCACAGCACATTACATACACTGCAAGAGGCAGAAGAATCTTCACCAAGACCCATGCTCGAGTGGTCAGTGGGTGGGAGGAGTTTGGGAACGGCTGGGTTAGGGTCTCTAAGATCCCCTTAGTTAGGTAAAGGTAAAGGGACCCCTGGCCATTAGGTCCAGTCGTGGATGACTCTGGGGTTGCGGCGCTCATCTCGCTTTACTGGCCGAGGGAGCTGGCGTACAGCTTCCGGGTCATGTGGCCAGCATGACTAAGCCGCTTCTGGCGAACCAGAGCAGCGCATGGAAACGCCGTTTACCTTCCCACTGGAGCGGTACCTATTTATCTACTTGCACTTTGATGTGCTTTCGAACTGCTAGGTTGGCAGGAGCAGGGACCGAGCAATGGGAGCTCACCCTGTCACAGGGATTCGAACCGCTGACCTTCTGATCAGCAAGCCCTAGGCTCTGTGGTTTAACCCACAGTGCCTTCTGCATCCTCCAAGATTCCCTTAAAGATTCCCAAAGCATAGAGTATTACTTAGATTTTCAAAATAAGTTTGTTCTGGGTATAAGCTTTCATGTGCATGCACACTTCTTCATATACTCACATGCACACGAAAGCTTATACCCAGAACAAACTTAGTTGGTCTCTAAGGTACTACTGGACAATTTTTAAAACTTTTTTATTTATTTCAGCTGTGTCAGACCAACACGGCTACCTACTAAAGCCTCTTACAAATTCTTACAGTCACACCTCTGCCCTTCTTCACATTCCCCTTTTGCGGATTACTCTTGCCCAGGTGGGGTTTGAACTCAGGTCTCCAAGATCAGGTGCAAACTCTCCCTCTCTGCCCCTCAGCTCTTGAGCCTTCCATGACCGGGGGTGCGGGGTGGAGAGGACCCTTGGCCTCTGTCTCCTGCCCCGGGAGAGAGACAGGTGGGGGCGCCTGCTGCAGGGTCTGATCCTGCCACCCAGCTCTCCACTGTACTTTCTGGCCTTGTTTGCAGCCTTCCTGATGTGGGACCTGGACAAGGTGCCGGCCAAGCTGCGCCCAGTGACAGAGGACCACATCCGGATGCAGCAGATCCTGAAGGAGTCAGGGCTGGACTGTGTCTACGTCATGCCCCCCCATATCGCAGGTGCGTCTCTGGGCTGTGGGGAGGGGGTCGGAGGGTGGGCTCTGCAGCTTCCCTCTCCAGGTGGTGCGGGTGGGTGTCTGTCTAAGGCACACCTCTGCCCATCGCCATTTCTTTTCTTTCTTCCATCTCTATCCCACCATTTTTCCTCCAAGGAGCTCAAGGTGGTTTGCATCTCACTTAATCTCCCAACAACCCTGCGAGGTGGGCTCAGCTGAGAGAAGCAGCAACTGGCCCCCAAGGTCACCCAGTGAGCTCCGTTCACAGCCGAGTTGGGGAGATTGAACCCTCCTCTCCCAGGTCCTGGTCCGGCACTCTAACTGCTGCACCACACTGCTTCTGTGTTCCCAACCAAGGAAGCTTGACCCCCAAATGTTTTTTAAAACCAGGGAAACCCTGAAAAACGTGGCAGCACGGGACACAGATGAAATCCCAAACACCATTACCGTTTAAACTACACGCCTGCTTTTATTCGTCAAAGAAGCTAGGAAGGTGCAGGAGGGGAATTTGTGTTGGGGGCGGTGGGATTTCTGTATCAAGTCTTTTGGGGGAGATCCCTCACAGGCTCCATTCCCTGGGCCAGCTCACCTGGGCTCTCTTCCTCCTCCTCCAGGTGATCAGCCGCTCACAGGTGACTACACTGTGACCGTGGACACTTCCAGCGGCTCCAGAGTCATCTCCAAGCACGACCTCGGGCATTTCTTCCTCAAATGCCTGGCCACTTCCGAGTACGATGGGAAGAACGTCTACCTCTCCAGGCATTACCCCAAGGAATGAGGCTGGCCGGCCGGCCAGCATCACCCTGTCGGCCTCTCTCTCTGTCTCCGAAGGTCAATGATGAAGCCTCATCCCATTGACAAAAGGGAAATTCTCCATCGCTGATGCCACCCCCTCCATCCGCCCAACCCTCTCTCTGCCTCGTGTGCTATAATGAGTGCCTTTCTCCCCTTAACATGAGCCATGGGGGTGTGAGCTGCCCACCCAGCACCCTCCGTGCCACAAAGGCACCTTGACTGGTGTTGCTGCATGCCTGTGTTTTCCTGTGTTAAACAGCGGCTGTGCTTGTCCCTCTCTCTCTCTCTCTCTCTCTCTCTCTCTCTCTCTCTCTCTCTCCCCCCCTCCCCCAGGTCAGTGTCCTTGTGCAGTGATTCTGAGCCGCTGTGTTCTCCCTGCCACATCCCAAGAGAAGGGAGCAAGGCTAGGGGGTCCCTGGTGAATGAGGCGCTGCTTGCTTGGTCCAAGAAGTCTCTTATTGGGGTCAGGAATGTGTAATCTTCAGGAGTACACAGAACTATTGGGCAGAACGGCAGCCTGAGTGGCCAGGACCCATCGGAAGGGAGTGAGGTTTTTGTATCGTAAGACGTTATTTAGCCGAAAAGGGATTGATAGATGTATTAAATGGTAAGATTACTAGCCATTAGAGAGCGGTCTGGAATGGGAGTGGCTAAATCACACAGTATTTACATTAATGTTAATGAGTAACCTTGCTCGCTTCCTATGGCTGTGGAACCTCATTCCCTCTTCCTTGCTGAAGAGTTCTGTGTAACGGGAAAGCTTGTTAACAAAAGTTAGTCAAATAAAAAGTATATTTTGACCTATTTCAATCCTTCGGGCTCTGATGTCACCACTTGGAGCCAGTTGAGAGTTGTCTTCTACACCTGTGTTACCCTTGAAAGCAGCGCAGCACTCTGTTACTTCAGACGGCAAGGCTGGGTGGGCAGAGAAAGTGCGTAAGGCCCTGGCCTTTTACTTGCGGCCTGTGAGGCTTAAGAACATGAGACAAGCCTGCTGGATCAGGCCGATGGCCATCTAGTTGAGCATCCTGTTCCCAAAGTGGCCAGCCCCATGCCCATCGCAGGACACCCACAAGCAGCACAAGAGCAGCTCTCTCTCCTGCAATTGTCAGCAACCGCAGTGGTCCCTTGGTTCTCAAACACCCTGGTACTCAAACAACTTGGAACCCAGATACTGCAAACCCAGAAGTAAGTGTTCTGGTTTGCAAACTTTTTTAGGAAGCCGAACGTGCTCCATTTTGAGTGTTACACGTCTGATTTGAGTGTTATGCTGAGGTGTCTCTGTTTTTGCTATTTATTTTGTGTTTTTGTATTTGTGGCTCTTTGTTTTGTTTTTGTGACTGTGTGGAACCCAGTTCAGCTACTGATTGATTGATTGATTGATTGTGTGACTGCAGTACATTGTTTATTGCTTTCATTTTATGGATCAATGGTCTTGTTAGATAGTAAAATTCATGTTAAATTGCTGTTTTAGGGGTGGTTTTTAGAAGTCTGGAACAGATTAATCTGTTTTACATTACTTTCTATGGGAAAACTCACCTTGGTTTTGGAACGCTTTGGTTTTGGAATGGATTAAGTTTGAGAACCAAGGTACCACTGTAGTATGTATTTGGGAGAATTAACTTAGCATTGCAGGGAGCTGGGCTAGATGACCCTTTGGGTCTCTTCCAACTAGAGAATCCTATGATTCTTGCTTTGTGTTGTTTAGCAGCGCTGCGGCTGCTCCCCATCTGAGCCTCCTGCTTCCTGGTCAAGCATGTCTCTGGGACAGACCGTTAGCCAGAGGGTGGTGGGCAGAGTTTGGGACGGGGAAATGGGTGGGCTGCCTGCCCTGGAGGATCACCTGCCTTTCGACTGGATCCACATGATAAGTACACAAACACATAGGGGCACCTGAGGCTCATGGGGTGCATGATTTAGACCCAGCCATTTTTCTCCCTTCCTCTCCTCTCAGTCTCTACACCTGGCACTTTCATGCTCTGCTGTCACAAGGACTAAGAAAGGGCAGCAAAGCTGTGCTCGCATACCTTCCTCTTACGGGTTTGGGCTGAAGACCCCGGAAGGCTAAACTGAGTCCCTGAGCTAGGAGACACTTTATCTGATGCATGAAAGGGCTGGTTTCTGCCAGCAGGTGCCTTGAATCAGAACTGTTGAGCTGAAGGCTCCAACCTGCTGCAGTACACAGAGGTATAAGGGGGAAAGCGTGCAGGTTGGGGTTAAAAACCTGTTTTGGCCATTATCTTTATTCAACCCCAAATGCACAGACTTTTTGATCAACTGCAATCTACCTCTCATGGTGGAGATTTAATTTAATTTGCACTGTGGTAAGATGTCTCCCCTTTTTATGGTCATTCCTATCCCACGGACCCTCTGGAATTCCAAGCAGCCTGTTAAACCTGTGGAACTCCCTGCTGCTAGATCCCCCCCCCTCACAGGCAAGGCTGGACTTAGGTTTGATGAGACCCTAAAGCTACTGAAGGTAATGGGGCCCTTTATATGTCCAGCTGTCCTTCAGGTTGCTCAATTTCTGGTTGTGCACCACCTTGAACCTGGAAGTAATGGAATGGGTTACTTCCGGGTTTTGGCGTATGCACAGAAGGGGTGAATTGCATCACGTGTGTGCACAGACGCAGCAGCGTGGGTTGCGAATGCTACGGGTTGCGAATGTGCCTCCTGCACAGATGCATTCGCAACCTGAGCGTCCACTGTATATTGTTGTCATTTAGTCGTTTAGTCGTGTCCGATTCTTCATGACCCCATGGACCAGAGCACGCCAGGCACTCCTGTCTTCCACTGCCTCCTGCAGTTTAGTCAGACTCATGTTGGTAGTTGGTATAGTATATGCTATATGGTAATTCATGGACCTCATGAGTATCTGAAGCCCTTTGCACATGTTGCCATGCAACCAGTCCATGCAGAATGTCAGCACCCTAATATATAGAAATGAGCAAACCAGTGATATTTTAGGGAGCAGGCTAGCAGGTGGGGCCCATTACTTACATCATAGGAGCCTACACAACACAAAACACTGTTGCTGTATTTTATTTGGTTTTTATCTTATATTTTGGAAATGTACATCCAGGTTATTTTCCTTTTAAATTTTTTTGGGCCCCCCCCCCAAGAGAGTGGGGCCCTAAGCTATAGCTTTAGCTTATACGTAAATCCGGCACTGCTCACAGGGCTCCAAAAACCCAGGCGTCCGGGTGGCGTCGGCGCTGGACTTGAGACCTAGGAGGGAGGCTGCGGCGCCACCTGGAGGCCGGAGCGAAGCAGCGCCGCTGGAGCGCTAGAGGCGGCACCTGGACCTTGCCAGGTGAGGGTCTCTCCCCGGCCAATGAGAGGGCCTGCTTCCGGACCAGCCCACCAATGGGCGAGGACCTGGCCCCCCGCCCCCCGCTGCTGTTGGGAACGCCGATCGACGGGGAACAGAAGCCAGAAACGTGCCGCGTTTTCTACTCGGCGCTCCCGCAGCGACTCCGGGCGCCGGCCCCCGCCAGGTAAGCAGCCCCTTCTCCTCCTCCTGGGCAAAGAGCGGGGTGGGGGGATCTGCAACCTTTGGCTCGCTGACTCCGGGGCAAGATGACCTTGGCGAGGAGACCCCCGAAAGGGCTCGCCTCGCAGCCCTGGAGTGCGCCCGTGCTTTTCCCAGGACTTAGTCCGGGGTAGTTCTCTAGTCCGCGGCGAGGCTCGCTGACTTCGGATTTGGGCTGAGCTGGGGCTTGTTTCCTCAGCCGGCCCCCCTCCCCCCCTCCCCAATTTTCCGTCTCGCGCCCCTACCTCTGCAGGGAGAGCAGGCGGGTCCTTTGCGCTCCCTTTGCGCGCCCTGGCTGCACCTATCCTGCTGTCTGGATTTTGCACGTCCATTTCCTGGCTGCGGAGGAGGGAGGTGGCGAAAACTCCGGCCTGGGCGGGTGAATGGCTCGGGGGTGAGTCATGGCCAGAAGCTCGGGAGCGGGCAGGGGAGGGTCATTCTCGAGGGAGCAACTTTGCCATCGAGAGAGAACCCTGGGCAGCTACCTGGCTATGGTGGGGGGTGGCACAGTTTAGGCCTGCAGGAATTGGCCACCTTTTTGAGTCCAGGGCTCCTTTAGGAACCGGAGCAACCCATCCAGGCACCACTTTGAAACCTCTGCTGCTTTTGGGACCTGCCTAGTCACAAAAAACAGGAGTTTCCCCAAGAAACTGAGGACAATGTCTCCACTCAGTCTGAGCCCCAAATAAGAAACCAGATCCCTAAGCCTAAAACAAAACCCTTCCCCTCCATCCACACGTGAGGGGTAGGCTCTCCTAGTCTGTGCCTTCCAGTTTCCTTGGTGGGGGCAGGAAGGTGCAAGATTGTGGAGAAAATGGGGACTGCACTAAAAAGTTGGAATTTGTTGATCTCCAATGAAGCTGAATGTTGGAGGATTCAGGACAGTAAGGGCTTATTCACATAGCCCAGAATTAAACTATGAAACTCCCTGCCACAGGAGGCAGGGATGGCCATCAATTTAGATGGCTTTCAAGAGGATTGGACAAACTCGTGGAGGAAGAGAGGGCTTCTGAGGGCTACTAGCCAGGATAGCTGTGTTTTACTACCCTCCAGTGCTGGAGGCAGTTAATGCCTCTTGAGTGCCAATTGCTGGGGGAAATCCAAAGGGGGGGGTCACTGTTGCACTTAAGGTCTGCTTGTGGGCTTCTTTCCATTGGGCATCTGGTGGGCCACTATGAGAACAAGAAAAGAACATGATTGTTGGATCAGGCCATCTAGCCCAGCATCCCGTTCTCACAGTGGCAAAAGAGCCCTTAAGAGTCTAGGCCTCTGGGCCTGGAGGTTCCATAAGAACATAAGAAGAAGGTGCCCTCTGGATCAGAGCAATGGCCTATCTAGCCCAGCATCCTGTTCTCACAGTGGCCAACCAGGTGCCTTTTCTGGGAAACTGGCAAGCAGGATTCGAGCATGAGAGCAACTCTCCCCTCCTGCGGTTTCCAGCAGCTGGCATTCAGAAGCACTGCTGCCTCCATCATGGCTAGTAGCAGCACTGGGAGAACCACCCCTTCTGCTTAGGGCCCTGTCCGCCTACGAGATCCACCACTTGGCACACAGTCGTCGCCAGTGTGGTTTGCCTCCCCGTCTCCTGAGCCCTGACCTTGCTTGGCTTCATCCTGACTTGTGCCTTCTTCCTCCCTCTCTCCAGGGAGACAATGGCTCCCAGTAGCTTGAGATGCCAGCGCCTCGAGCAGGACGGGGCTTCTGCCAGGAGCCAGAGCCGCTGCTGCCACATCCCAGACCACAAGCGCTGCTCTTTCCTGCGTGTGGCACAGGGGAAATATGCCACGCTGATCAAGCCCTACGTGCGAGACTTGCACAAGAGCGTCCTCCTCAAGAACACCATCCTGCACCTCCAAGACCCCAGCCGAGGGAGCCAGGAAACAGGCCTTGGGCTGGCAGCACCCCAGGGTGCCCCACCTTGGCAAGAGACAAGGCAGGGCCCCCCAGCAGAGAGCGAAGGCACAGTGTCTCTGCCAACGCAGCCAACAGAAGAGCCTCCAAGTGCTGTGGACAACAGCCAGGCGAGAGCAGCTGACGTGGGCATCAGCATGTGGGCACCGCCTGCCTTCTCCAGCCCCTGCCAAGATGCAGGACAGGTGGCCAGTGAAGACGGCCTGCCTGACTCCCTCCTGGATTCCTTCCTCTGCACTGCTGGTGAAGTCCTGCATTTTTGGGAAAGTCTGCAGCAACAGGAAGTTGGCAATGGCCCCTGCCTGTCTCTGGCTGGCCCCAGAACCGATTCCGCCTGGCCCTCTGAAAGTGCAGCTGCCAGCCCAGTGCAGGAGGCTGGTGCCCGGGGTGCCCTCTGCCATGAGGAGCAGCTCCGTGACCCCTTGTTTGGCAGCTTTGAGATCTTGGCCTCCAGCTACGCGAGCGACATCCCTGCAGAGGATTTCTTCGCAGACATCGACATGTCAGAGTTTGAGAGCGTCCTGTGGGGTTCGCCAAGCAACGGGCAGCCCCCAGTTATTGGCATGGCAGGCCAGGCTGCTGCTGAGAATGCCCCCCAGGCTGAAGCGCCGCATCTTCCTGGTCAGGATGTGAGCAGCAGGATGGGGAGCCTCGACCATTACATGGAGCTCCTTCTCCGCTCCTGAAATGCTCCACTCTGGATCCCTTGGATTTCAAGGTTCTGCTGTCATTAAAGTTTACAGGTCAATTGACCATGACTTCCCAAAGAAAAGGGACCGTGGGTTTTGCAGGACTAAATCAACTAGCTTTTTAACCTTCCAATACCGACATTTTCCATTCTACTTGAAAGGGTACAAACAAGTGACTGAACTCTCATTTGCTGCAAGTGCAGTAAATCCTGTCTATTGGAGTAGTGGAAACGTTTGTCGTTGGCTCTGGGAATGTCCTTGCCCCCCCCCCCAACCAAAGAGGGCCCAGGCCTGAGAGTTAACTCTTCATGGACAAAAGTGTGCCCTTTCAGAAACTCCCCTGGTGGTAGCAGCAACCGTGGGCACAACCGGAAGCTTCTCCTGCGTGGAAGGCGTTCTTGCTCTTCAAGCCTCTCCTGGTTCCAGGAGACCATGGGGGAAGAAGATGGTGGGCATTTGATAGGCCCATCCTTCACCTTAACAGCCTCTTCCTCTGACACGCCCTCCCTGCCCATCTCCGGCTCCAACTCCTTTTGCCCTCCTCTGGCTCCTGCCTCATGGGCACCGTCGACCCCCCAAAATCGCCAGCCCCCTCTCCTGGCTCAGTGCCCTGGCCTCCTGCCTCCACCCCACACTGTCAGAGCCCTGACAGGTTGACTCTCAGTAGCTGGGGTGGGAGCAGGGCAAGCGTGGCCTCAGGTAGGGTGGGGTGGCTTCTCCCTAGTTCAGGGATTGGGAACCTCCGGCCCTCCAGACGTTGTTGAACTCCAACTCCCATCATTCCCTAACCATTAGCTGTGCTGGCTGTGGCTGATGGGAGTTGGAGTCCAACTCTCTTTCTGTACTCAAGCCCATTTTGCTGCTGCTACCCCCAGTGGGTATCTTTTGCCAGCCTTGCCTCTTGCTGGCTCAATTCGGGGGGGGGGGTTGACGGGACTCCTTTGCTACCTCTTCCAAGTATGTGGCCAGTGGGCTGAAGCAGCCCTGGAATTGCATCTTGACTACCTCTTCAAACTGGGGCTGCTGCTGCCACCTTCTGACATTGGCCAGACGGACCTGCTTTGTGGTTCCCCAAACACATGCGCATTGTGGTCGCCTGCCCTGGAAAGGTGTACTGCTGATGTGCCAAGGAATGTGCTTCTCTGTTGCTGAGCCTCTCGCCAGAGCCATTCTCCCTGGGATCTTTAATTTGGGGAGCACCCGTGGTCTGTGAATCTCTGCATTTCTCTGGCTACCCCAGAAAGAGACTTATTGAGCCTCATTCCTGCCTTGGCAGACATTTGGACCATTTGCTAGCCTCTGACTGGGTGCCCTGGAGTGGGCTGCTCTGGCTCACTAGTCCTGTTCCAATGAGCATGATGCAAATTAAAATCTCGCCTGGATGGGGAGCCCCAACGTGGCTGCAAATGTCCCTTCTAGACTTCTGAATACCTGCCTTCAATAAATACTTGAAGACAAGTTGTGTTGCTTTGATAGAATCACAAAATTGTCGGGTTGGAAGGGACCCTGTGGGTCATCTAGCCCAACTCTGCTGCAGTGCAGATATCACAATATTGCATTCCTTCTTTAGAACCTAACCAAAAAAGCTAAGCTCTCAGGTCAGTGCTGATGTCTGTAACAAGTTATTTATAAATGTAATAAATTATTGCCTGATACGTTAAAAGGGAGGGCAAAGGACTGGGGTGTGTGCTCCTGGGCAACTTCCAGGGTGAGATGCCTCTCCTTCCATCCCCAGCTGTGAATACGAGGAACAGCCCGGCTTTCTTTCATATGCCACCTTAAGGACAAACACATTCTGGCACCAGCTGAAGGCCCTTGGCCAAGCTTCCTCAACCTCGGCCCTCCAGATGTTTTGAGACTACAATTCCCATCATCCCTGACCACTGGTCCTGCTAGCTAGGGATCATGGGAGTTGTAGGCCAAACACATCTGGAGGGCCGAGGTTGAAGAAGCCTGCTCTAGATATTGCAGGACTACAACTCCCACAACCCCTAGTCGTTGACTGTGCTTGCTAGGACTGATGGGAGAGGTAGTTTAACAACATCTGGAGGACCAAAAGTGCTTAAAAATACATTCACTTCTATGGTGCCAGAAGATTTTATACAGCTAGTTCTTTGGAAAATGTGATATGAAATCCTCTTAAGTGCAATATGTACAATACAAGGCAGCTCTGGATTATCCTAGTGCCTAAATTTGTGCCCTGAATGTGCCAGGAAGAGATAGACATTCTGCATTCAGGCTCCAAACATCTCTAGCTCCAGACTCAACGTCATTCACCCTCCTGGTTACTGGCATGTTTTAGCAATGAAAGAGACACATGAGGTTCTGGCACCAGAGCCATGGTCTATGCAAGTAACTTTTTTGAAAGTTCCTGTTTTTGTCTGCAAATAAATTGCGCCCCCCCCCGTAATCTTGTTGTGGCTCTCTTTCCTGGAGTCCTTGAGTGAGACCTTGGGAGGCTGGAGGCTGGGTGGCCAAAGGTTTTCTGTAGAGCAGCTCCCTACGTACTCCCCAAAAATCTCCTCCAGCCAAGGAAGGCAGTGAGGGGGGGGGCCTGGCCTCCCGCTGGCATGTGGCTCAGAGGGCACCTTCGCCCGCTGCCCTCCTTCACCAACCCAAAGCCAGTCAGCATAGGAACCTGGGAGGAGTCTGCTGAGTCAGGCCAAAGTCCAGCATCCCGGTGGCCGACCAGAGACCCATGATGGGAAGTGGAGAAGCAGGACCTGAGTGCAAGGGCAACTCTCCCCTCCTGCCATTTTCAGTTGGGGCTTGGAGGCTTCATCTTTCAGAAACCCCACAGCAGAGCTCTCTTTCTGTGGGACGGTCTTTTTTAATTTATTTTTTCATTAGCAAAAACATACATAAAAGCAAACAAAAAAAGGCATACATAAAAAAGCAATCTTACAACGATTATTCTTAGACTGATATAGATCTATTATAAAGTAATACTTAATATAATTCAAACCAATAATAGTGTTTTTTGTACATTATGACCTTCAATTTGGATTGAATCCCTTTTCAATTTATGATGTTGCTGTCTTCCTTCTACCTCATTACAGTTTCAGTTCGAGTATTCCTGTTTTTTGCCCTGTATTTAATTGTTTATCCTCATCTTGGAATGAAGAGGAAAATATTTTACTACCTGTGAAATTATTCAAGACACTGCCAAGTCTTATTATTGGAACCTTGTTTTGTTAAGTAATTATTAAAACATTCCCATTCTTTTTCTAACTTTGTCTGTTGATTGATTTCTTGTTAACGCCATCATTTTTTCTGTGGGACAGTCTTAAGGCTGGAGGGGGAGGAAACACTTGAGGACAGAAATGGGGGGCTGTGCCTGCAAACCTGGCCCCAACCCCAAAGGCCTGGCATCAGCAGTTGCTCGAAGTCCTGAGAGCCAGCTGTTTGAGGGCTGGAGGGATTATAGAATTGTAGAGTTGGAAGGGTCATCTAGTCCAATCTCCTGCAATGCGGGAATCACAGCTGAAGTATCCCTGACAGATCCCCCCCCGCCCCCGCCCCAGGAAGGTGAGTCCACCGCCTTTCAAGGAGGAAGAAGAAGAAGAAGAGAAGAGTTTGGATTTGATATCCCGCTTTATCACTACCCGAAGGAGTCTCAAAGCGGCTCACATTCTCCTTTCCCTTCCTCTGTGAGGTGAGTGGGGCTGAGAGACTTCAGAGAAGTGTGACTAGCCCAAGGTCACCCAGCAGCTGCATGTGGAGGAGCGGAGACGCGAACCCGGTTCACCAGATTACGAGTCTACCACTCTTAACCACTACACCACACTGGCTCTCTCACCACACAGTAGAAAGGGAGCCCTTTCTACTGTCTCTCTGCAAGATTGCCTGACCCCACATTTGACCACTTGGCAGAACTGGCACTACTACAGATGCCTCCAAATGTGTAAGATCATTTAGTTGTGGCAGCACCTGCACTTCGGAACTCCCTGCCTATTGAGACCAAGCAGGTGTGCTCACTACGTTCCTTCTGGCGCCTGCTAAAAACATTCTTGCTTGGACAAGCCTGTCCAGATGCTTAGAAGCTTGAAGCGATTTTAATCTGTTTTAGTATTTCAACTTGCGTATGTTTTAAAGTACTGTCATACAGGTATTACTGCCAGAACGTTCTTCCTAATGTTTAGTGGGAATCTCCTTTCCTGCAATCTGAATCCATCGGTTTGAGTCCTGCCCTCCGGAGCAGCAGAAAACAAGCTTGTTTCCTCTTCCATGGGGCAACTTACAAATCTTCTGATCACCCTGCTAGTGATGTTAATTACTTACAGTTGTCTTTCAAATGTAATATAAATTTGTTCTAGTCTTTTTGGAATGTTTGGTCTTGCTGGTTCCAGATTCTTCCCGTCAGTTTCGCCAGTTCTGCAAAGTCCATCAATTTCATCTGCCACTCTTCTTTGGTTGGTAACTCCTGTTGTTTCCATCTTTGGGCCAACAAAGTTCTTGCTGCAGTTGTTTCATATAAGAACAATTTTTTTAAAATCTTGTCTCAGTATCTCTTTACTCACTATACCCAAGAAGAAAGCTTCTGGTTACCATATCTCCTCCCAATTTCCTTTTTCCTGGTGCTACACATACACAGATCCTTGATCATCTTGGCTGCCCTCCTCTGCACACTGCATGCCGTTACGATGCTTAGATTTTGAGGATGGAGAGGTGAGCAACTAAATTGCTGAGAACTCCCATTGGTGGATACCTCTCCTCCTGGCTCTTGCACGTGCCCCACCCCAGCACAGGTGAATTTCTGCGTCAGGAATGCCCTCGCGAGAGGCTGCTTCTAGCATTCTGCTCCTTTCGCCCACAGGAGGGGCATTAAATTGAAGGTAAAGGTAAAGGGACCCCTGACAGTTAAGTCCAGTTGTGAATGATTCTGGGGTTGTGGCGCTCATCTTGCTTTACAGGCCGAGGGAGCCAGCATTTGTCCTCTCTGCAGACAGTTTTTCCAGGTCATGTGGCCAGCATGACTAAGCCGCTTCTGGCACAATGGAACACTGACACCAGAGCAGCGCACAGAAACACTGTTTACCTTCCCGCCGGAGCGGTACCTATTTATCTACTTGCACTGGCATGCTTTCGAACTGCTAGGTTGGCAGGTGAAGGTAGCTGACATTAATGCAGCTTGTGTCTTGAGAGACTGAAATTCCTGCCTCCGCTCAAGGTGAGGAACTGAGTTTTCTCTGACAGCTGCAATATACCAGGCTTTCTTAACAGCGACACTTTCCAGTTATTCCATGAAAGCAACTGGGCTCAATGAGAACTGAAGGGCTCTCACACTCTGCCAGCCAACCCCTGAACTATGTGCAGCAACAGCAGTGCCTCTGAGCACCTGCAGAATGCCCCTTTCACTCTGGAGGACACACCCAACCACCACATGCACATTTTGTGGGTAAAAGGGCTTTTCCAGGCAGGCTGGCTGCAGGGACGTTTCCGTTCAGTTTCATTTCTTAACTTGCCTTTACATCACGTGTTTTTTTCCGCTTGTGATCCTCTGGGTGTTGCCAAAGCTTCCTGTCCAGCCTGAGAGCCCTGCAGGGAGTGGGGGGGGGAAACTGCCCACTCCTGAACGTCCCAAGCAAGAGAGAGGGGGCAGAACAGAAGCCACGTTGACGAACGCAAAAAAAATTATTTGCCCCTCTCACCATCTCTTGGCATTGAAGGATCTGCCACAGAATGTGTCAAAAGCACTGTTTCTAATCTGTCATAGAGTCCTATTTGTGTATTTTTCAGACCAGCCTTCTTCAAACTGGTGCCCTCCAGGATTTTTGGGACTACAGTGATACCTTGGTTCTCAAACACCCAAAACCCAGAAGTGAGTGTTCCAGTTTTTGAACATGTCCGATGCGGCTGTTGGCTATTGTTTCCGGGGCACCTGCACCAATCAGAAGCTGCGCCTTGGTTTTTGAACATTGCGGAAGTCAAACGGACTTCTGGAAAGGATTAAGATTGAGAACCACAATATTTGGCGCTTTTGGTTTTGCTATTTATTTTACTTTTTTGTTTTTGAGACTTTTTGGTTAATTTGTTTTTGTGACGGTGTGGAACCCAGTTCAGCTGATTGATTGATTGATTGTGTGACTGAGGAAATGGATAAAAGTCCCCCCTCCAAACAATGACTATCATCAGAGCAAGTAAGGAATTTTTTTAAAAAAATTCATCATCTACAATGTTGTTGTTTAGTCGTGTCTGACTCTTTGTGACCCCATGGACCAGAGCATGCAGGCACTCCAGTCTTCCACTGCCTCCCGCAGTTTGGCCAAACTCATGCCAGTCACTTCGAGAACACTGTCCAACCATCTCATCCTCTGTCGTCCCCTTCTCCTTGTGCCCTCCATCTTTCCCAACATCAGGGTCTTTTCCAGGGAGTCTTCTCTTCTCATGAGGTGTCCAAAGTATTGGAGCTTCAGGATCTGTCCTTCAGAATGGATAGGTTTGATCATCTTGCAGTCCATGGGACTCTAAGAAGATCAAACCTACAATACTATCTTATTTATTTTATCGTACAGTACATTGATTCTTGCTTTCATTTTATGGATCAGTGGTCTTGTTAGAGAGTAAAATTCATGTTAAATTGCTGTTTTAGGGGTTGTTTTTAAAAGTCTGGAACGGATTAATCCATTTTGCATTACTTTTTATGGGAAAGCGTGCCTTGGTTTTGGAACGCTTTGGTTTTGAAACAGACTTCCAGAAAGGAGGAAGTTTGAGAACCAAGGTCCCACTGTACCCACTGTACAGCCTCCCACTGTCTGCCTGTCTCAACATCCTATGGCTTATGCTAGCTGGGACTGCAGGTAGCCCAATAAAGCTGGGGGGGAGGGGAAACGGGTTAGGAGAGGATGATTTAGATCAGTGGCTCCCCATTAAGGATAAGGGGACCCCTAGGGGTCTGCAGAACGCACCCAGGGGGTCCATGACCCCATCCCTTGCCTCCCCCCCCCAACTGTTTGTCATTCGCCTTCCCTTCAAGGCACCATGGCACTATCTTCCCCTGGCATGGAGGCACAGCAGCTTTTCTTAGTCAGCAGCAAAGCAGCAGCAGCCACAGAGGACAAGCATCTTTCCTGGCTGCCCCACTACAGGGGGCTTGATCCCCTCCCAAACCATGGAGGCGACTCCGCTTTCTCTCCTCCCCCCAACTGCCTGATCTCCCTGGCTGCTGCTTCCCTCAGCCTGATCTCTAACTTCAGACATTGTAATATATTGGAACATTGTGATGTTTAGCTGCTGATACATCATAATGTTGAAATCCAGGTATCGCTCAGCCCTAGTCTGTTTTTTAGTACCTAAAATCCTTTGCTTATTAGGGGCTACCCCACATTGCTTTGCAGAAGTTACTATCAAAGAGTTATCAAAATTTCCAAAAGTAGAGCATCTGTGGCTTGGCTTTGAAAAATAGGGGGTCCTCAGTAATTAGTTAATTGGGAATCACTGATTTAGATGCTTCAGGTCACATTTGTTTGTTTACTTTTGTTTAGCAGAATGTGACATGGACATTAATCATGCCAGGAACTCTGTGTTGTGTCGTGGGTTCTGATAGCAAGAAGTCCAGCAATACTTCTTAGTGAAAACAGCTCTTTATTGTAAGGGATAAGACAAGACTGGGGATAGGGGGTAGGGAAAGCTCTATTTATAGACACATTGGGACTGAGGGAAAAGATACATTTTAGCGGGAACCAATAATATTCAAACTTTCCGGCGGGACCCAATCAGGCTGTGGATTGTGATTGAACACTTCAAATTGACCAATAGCAATACTTTACCCTGCTGCCAGAATATCTTATTTAATACACAACACTCCCCCGCACCTAGTTGAGACTATACACGTAATCTTTCAAGTATTGCGGAGGTCTTCGAGTCCTACCGGATCGCCTAACCCCCGGTGTGTCACTCCTTGGACTATCCGTGGTCAGACTTCTCTCTCCAATAACCTCGGGTACCTCAGCTGGAGCTGTGTCACTAGCTGACTCTCTAGGCTGACTAGTTGTTTCCGGGTTAGGTTCATCAGTGGTGATCTCGGTTTCCTGACTCTCGGAGCCCTCCACCCCCTGTGGCCCGGAGTCATCCTGACTAGACTGCTGCGATTCACCGGACGCCGGCAGAGTTGTGCGCGGCTCCTCCCCCCTCGGGCTTACCCTGCTTGGGAACCGGCGCCTTAGCTGGTCAATGTGGCGGCGCATTACTCTGCCATCCTCTAACGTCACAAAATATGACACTGGCCCACTGGGTCGGGTGACCACCCCGGCACCCATGCTGGTCCCCTTGCATAGTTCCGGACCCAAACCAAATCCTCTGTTGACAGGTATCGGGTTCTGTCACCCTCGGCAGCCGGTGGTTCTCTTGCATCGCGGCCCGGCACCTTGTCAGGGTGGACATAGTCTAGGATTGTGGCTAACCTCCTCCCCATTAATAACTCAGCTGGGGACTTGCCTGTGGATGCACACGGCGTTGTGTGCTGCAGGAACAACATCCTTGCAATGCGAGCAGACCAATCCCCTTCCAAGAGGCGCGCTATTGCACCCTTGGCTGTGCGCACCATCCGTTCGGCTTGTCCGTTCGAGGATGGATGAAAGGGAGCAGAAGTGACCCCTCTAATGAAATTATCGGCCAGGAATGCCCTGAACTCTTGGGACACAAAAGCCGCCCCGTTGTCTGATACTATGGTCTCGGGTAACCCATGCGTTGCAAACAAAATGCGAAGGGCCCTGATTACAGCAGCTGAGGACATGTTTGGAACAATTGAGACCTCCAGCCATTTCGAGTAGGCGTCTACTACAATTAAGAACACCTTTCCCTGAAACGGCCCTGCAAAATCTACATGGAGCCGGCTCCACGGGTTCTTAGCCCGCTCCCACCAATGCACTGGTGCCCTGGGCATTTCTGGGTGCACCTCCTGGCACGCTCGACAGGTGCGCACCCATTGTTCAATGTCCTTGTCCATGCCAGGCCACCACACATAGCACCTGGCTAAAGATTTCATCCGAACCATGCCTGGATGACCCATGTGTAATGTGTCCAACACCTCATTCTGTAGAGACCTTGGAATAACCACCCTATCGCCCCACAATATGCAACCCTTATGGAGGGACAGCTCATTTTGTCTTGCCATGAAAGGTCTAAATTTCTCTTCCTGAGTCCCACTTGGCCATCCCCTCCCCACCCACACAAGGACACGGGCGAGGACGGGGTCCCTTTTAGTTCTTGCGGCGATGTCGACGGCCGTCACGGGTGGTCCGGGAAGTGTCTCCATCATCATGACGTGCTCGGCCGGGGCTGGGTCGTCGTCGGCTGCTCCAGGTAGTGGTAGACGACTCAGCGCGTCCGCATGGCACAACAGCTTACCCTTCACATGACACAGTTCGTATTGAAATCCATTCAAAAAGATGGACCATCGGAGCATGCGTGGGGACAAGATTTGAGGCGTTTGTTTATGTGGGCTGAACAAACCCAGCAAAGGCTTGTGGTCCGTTTGAATTGTGAAAGGGCGGCCGTACACGTAGTCATGGAACTTCTTGATTCCTGTGACTATAGCCAGTGCCTCCTTATCAATCTGGGCATAGTTCCGCTCTGTGGGGCTCAAGGTTCTGGAATAGAATGAGATTGGACGCTCCGACCCATCCGCCTCCCGGTGACTCAAGACAGCCCCCACGCCATATTGTGAGGCATCACACGCCAGCACCAGTGGTTTAGCAGCATCATAGTGGGCAAGCGTACTTTCCTTTGACAGCACGCCCCGCAGCGTTTCAAAAGCTCTCTGTTGCGGTTGCCCCCAACGCCATGCACACTTCTTTTGGAGTAGCCGATGCAGTGGTTCGGCTATCGATGCCTTGTGTGGCACAAAGGCGTGATAGAAATTGACGAGGCCCAAGAAGGACTGCAGCTCAGCCTTGTTACTAGGTGTCGGTGCTGCGGCGATAGCCTTAACCTTGTCTTCCATGGGGTGGATGCCAGCAGCATCAATTCTGTACCCTAAGAAGTTCACAGCTGCTACCCCAAAACTACATTTCTCTTTCTTTAGTTTCAACCCCGCATCCCGGAATTTGCATAGGACTGTCTGGATGCGTCCCAGTAGTTCTTGAGCATCCTTGCCCGCAATTAACACATCATCAAAATACGGCAGGACACCTGGCAGGCCCCGTAACAGGCGCTCCATAAGACTTTGAAATATGCCAGGTGCCACGCAGACTCCAAACTGCAGCCTATTCACCTTAAAGGCGCCCTTGTGCGTCACAATTGTCTGGATTTCAGCGGACGCTGGAGTCACTGGGAGCTGCTGGTATGCCTGTGCCAAGTCAATCTTTGCAAACACCTTGCCCCCAGCCAGCTTCGCTAATAGTTGGGACACTACTGGAATTGGATACGAGTTGCCCCTGATGGCCTTATTAATCGTACATTTGTAATCCGCACAAATTCGTATTTCCCCATTAGCCTTCAGGGGTGTGACAATGGGTGTTTCCCATTTAGCAGAGTCCACTGGTGAAAGCACCCCTTGCTGTATTAGCTTCTCCAATTCAGCCTCTATTTTAGGCTGTAGCGCAAATGGAACCCGCCTGGGTTTGAGGCGCATTGGCGCAACCCCCGGGTCCAGTTCTAAGTCAATTGGAGGCCCCTTATAACATCCTAACTCTCCATTAAATAGCTCCCCAAATTCCGTGTACAGGGTGTTAAATGTCTCCGAAGCTATCTGGACCGTGTTGAGCCCTGAGATTCCCAACCCTAAGGCCGGGAACCAGTCCGTGCCCAGCAGGCTAGTGCGCTTCCCTTTTGCGATCACAAGCTTTAATACGGCCTCCCTCTCGCGGAACTGTACGTTCACTGCGCACATTCCCAAAATGTCTATGCGGCCAGCGGAATAGGATTGCAGAGTAGCCGGGAAGGGCTCCAATCTCGGAAGCTTACCTCTAGGAAATAACGATCTGGCCGTGTCCTCCGATACGATGGAGAATCCGGATCCGGAGTCCACCTCCATGTTACACGGCTTCCCTTCGATTAGGACCCGCACAGCTGGTTTCCCTTGGGCTGGAAATGGCACAGTTCTGCCCTCGATTTGCGTGAGGTAGTTGCAATCGTCGAGTTGGTGCGTCGCTGTGGATGTCCTCTGACCTCTTGATTTCGCGGACCCCGACGTGCCACTCGACTTGCAGACCCTGGCTATGTGCCCCGTTTTCCCACAAGCATGACACGTAGCTTCTCGGAACCGGCACTTCCTTCTCTCATGTGATCCGCCGCAGCCAGGGCAGACTCCCTGCCGACCTTTATTTGCTGTGCTCTCCTGTCGCACCATCTCTATTCCCCGCACAGGGCTTTGGTTGGGGCTGACATCCTGGTCGTCCACGGTGTGGGTTGACGCTCCAGCTCTCTTTTCGGCTCGCTGGTCCGGGTCTTGCTCCTCTCTCTCAGCGCTTTCTGTCGCAATGGCCTCACGGAGCGCTGTCGACAGATCCATATCTTGTTTTGCCGCAATCCGCCTGCGGCCCTTGCTGCTGCGAAGGCCGCACACAAACCGATCCAGCAGGGCCTCCTCCAAGTTGGCGAATTTGCAGTGTCTCGCCAGCTTCCTCAGTTCGGTGAGGAAAACTGCTACCGTCTCTCCAGGTCGTTGTTGCCTCTTGTGGAATTCGATGCGCCATGTCATCTTCGACGCTGTCGGATTAAGGTGATTGGAGAGGTGTTCCGTAATGCTCGCGAACGACGCCTCCCGCAGTGTCGTGGGGGCCAGAATTGCCCGAGCCAACTCAAAGGTCTCTGCCCCGCAGCAACTCAGGAACAACGCCTTTTTCCTTTCCTCGTCAGTGACCCCTTTTGCTGCCACGCTGAATTCAAAGCGCTCGAGGTAAGCATCCCAGGCCTCAGTTGCTCCGGGATGAAATGGTTCCATGAACCGTGACGCAGCCATCTTAGTGGACTGATCTGTCCTGTCAGTCACAGGGAGTCTTGTCGCCAGAATCAGGTCGCTAGGGTCAGCAGCCCTCAGCCGGCCTAATTCAATCCCACCTTCGTCGCCAGTATGTTGTGTCGTGGGTTCTGATAGCAAGAAGTCCAGCAACACTTCTTAGTGAAAACAGCTCTTTATTGTAAGGGATAAGACAAGACTGGGGATAGGGGGTAGGGAAAGCTCTATTTATAGACACATTGGGACTGAGGGAAAAGATACATTTTAGCGGGAACCAATAATATTCAAACTTTCCGGCGGGACCCAATCAGGCTGTGGATTGTGATTGAACACTTCAAATTGACCAATAGCAATACTTTACCCTGCTGCCAGAATATCTTATTTAATACACAACACTCTGCCTGTGGGTTTTTATAAAGCCCTGTGACAAAACACACAAAAAGGTCATAACCAAACCTTTTGGGGTTGCTCGGTCTTCAGTAGGTCCAGAGGAGCTGATGGGAGGTGGAGCGCAGCTGCAGGGCCATCTGGAGGACCTCGGGGGCTCCCTGCCCGTGGAAGAAAAGGTCGGATTTGTACAAGGACAGGAACTGTCCTTGGTTTGGTGTCTTGCTGCTGCTCCACAGTCTGGGCTTCCTTTAAAGGGATGCCTCAAGGCATGTATAGTTTCTTCCAAGCATGTTAAGAGTTGCTTTTAGTTGCAGTTTAGAGCTTTTAAGGGGTTTCTAGGCACGGTTGGTGCTTCTTTCCATAACTCCTCACTTTGCTTTGCATTCCGATTCATTCTTGGTTTGGAGGTGCTATTTATTATTATTATTATTTGCTCCTTCTCTGTGAGGATAATCTCAAATGTGGCAATGAGAACTTGTGTATGTGTTATTCACCTGCGCATTTTAGGAGCTTTGTTAACCTGAATGTGCTCAATTAACACAGAGTCTACATCCAGACCCTCGAGTTCAGCATGGCTCTCAGCATTTTAAGCACGTGCAGGAAGAACTCAGCACTGTTTTTTGGCGCACGCCCCTGTGCCCAGCCCCACTGCTTGGCCCGGGCCCATCTGCCAACGCCACCATTGTAACGACGGGAGGGAACACACTGCTTCTTTAGGGTCACAACCTTCAAGTACTTGGTAGCTTTCCGGGTGTGCATGCCCTTGGTAGCCTGGGCAGTCTCACGTGTGTTCTGAACACGAAGGTTGACTTGCATGATTTTGTGGGGTTCTCCGGATCGAGTGAGTAGCGGACCATTTTCAGAGCTTTCCTTACAGCCTAAGCTCCCGCCGGGGAAAAGGCGGGTGGGGGGGTGGCGCTATTTTTAAACTGGAAATATTTCATTTAGTTCATAAAATTTATTCACGGCTTGACTGTAAAGCAAAATCCTTCATATGGGTCTACAAAGTGATAATTTTATAGCTTTATATTTTAAGAAAAAAGTGAGGAGGAGATATTTCGGTTGCTGTTTCAAAAGCCTCTTCCCGCCCCTTCCTCTCCGCGCTCGCCTAAACGCCTCGCATCCGGAGCGACTCCTCCGCGCCGCAGCCAATCAGCGCGGAGTGGGGCGGGGCCTCCGGCTTGTTTGTTCCATCCCGCCCCGCCCCATTCCTTCCCCGCAATGATGAGTCGTCCCCGGCGCCACCCGCTTGTATGCAGATGAGGCGGCCTCGCGTGCACTGCCATTGGCCGGCGGCGGCGCCTCCCTTCTCCGCCCCCGCAGGGCGAATGTCTCCTTCCCCTCCGGCAGCGACGGCGGGATTCCAGCCCGGAGCGCGGAGGGGAAGCATGCGGGCGCCTGATTGGCTGTGCGCCGCGTTCCAGACCCCGCTGATTGGCCCCTGAAGAGTCGGGTATGTAAATCGGGGGGTCTCGGGGGTCCCTCGCGGGGCTGCCGCTCCCGAGGATCCCGGTGGCAGCAGCTCCCGGGACTGCGCCGCCTGACCGGCCGGGGACTCAGCCCGACTTGCCGCCGCCGCCTAGTCATGAGTCACTCTCCGCTCCAGCGACAGGGAGGAAGCTGCGCGCGCCCGCCGCCGGGACCCGCGTGCACGCGCCCCCGCCCCCGCCCCCGACCGGACGGACACCCGCGGGCGCGAGGGCTTCCCAAAATGCGGCCGCCGGGCAGATGCGGGGGCCGGGGATCCGGGCCAGGCGAGACTTGCCCGATCCGTCCCAGAGAGTTGGGGGGGGCGGTTACTTGGGAGGAGGGATCTCCTTAGCCGTTCGATTCCCAAAAGCGGGGGGAAGGGGTTCCGGATCTCGCTCTCTTCCGGGCAGTTGGATCCCGGAGCCCAGCTGAGCGGAGCGCTGCGTGCAGAGCGGCGGGATCCAGAACGGAAGCCCTGCGCGGGTGGGGCCTGGGCACCGCGACCCCCACCCATCCCGGCGGCGGGAGGAGGATCCCGCCGGCAACCCCGCCCCCATGTCAACTGCGGCGAAGGATCCTACCCTCCTTGCAAGCTGGCCGATAGCTGGGTCCAAAGTGGAGATCCTGCCCGGCTCACAGCTTCACTCAGAGACCTCTCTTCTTAATGGGCGTCGTATGTAAGCTTTACTCCAGAGTAGCCCCATTGACATTAACGGACCTCACTTGGCCGTGTTCATTAAACCTCAGTGGGTCTCCTTTGAGTAGAGCTAGCATCGGATCCACCCCATAAACTGCGGGGGGGGGGGCGGCGCTTCTTTGGATCAGAGCCTTGGATATTTTCACACCGAAACCAAAAATAGTGTTGCATTGTGTTTTTTGGGGGGAGGCAAAATCAACAACCAGCTTCCAAATAGCTTCGCAGCTGGGGCGTGTGTGTGTTTAATTATTTCATTTCCTAATTTAATCCCCGCTTTTCTGGCCTCTTGAAGCATCTCACACAGACATTTTATTTTTAAAAATTACAGATTGGTACAGATACCTAAACAATAAATGACATTTTTAAGCCAGCCCTTAAAAAATGCAGTAATATGGAATACAGCTGGAATATCGGGTATGCAGGACTCCCCAGAGTCCTGGGATCTACCAGATACTTTTTCCTACTTTTTCCTCTGTCATGCTGATGGGCTGGTGGGGGCTGATGGGAGTTGTAGTCCAGAGCATCAGGAAGGCAGCTGGCTAGCAAAGGCTGATCTAGATCAAGGCTCTCAAAGTTGCCGCTGGCCCCTGGGGGTGGGGGGGGTGGGATTTATGGGGGGGGAGTTAAGAGGCAAGAGGGTGGCAGGGGGCACTGGAGGGGTAACAGACTCTGGCATCGCTGGACCCAGTTCCCCAGTTTTGCTGAATCCATTATACCCGCCTTTCTCAAGCCGTTGTTTGGCTACAATTCCCAAGTCATCCCTGACTTTGGATCCTGATAGCTAGGAATGATGGGAGTTGTAGTCCAGCAACAGCTGGGGACCCAAACTTGAGAAAGACTGGTGCCTAATAGTTTCAGACGGTTTCTTAATAGACGTGCAATTGAGTGTTACTGCTTTGACTTTTATTGTGCTATTTATTATCTTCCTTGGTGCAAACCTCACTTCTGGAACATGCTTCTGACAGGGTAGGGGGCACTGGGGGTGGGTTTATGAAACCAATGGGGCAGAACCCCCTCCCCCAAAATGGGCACCTCTCCGGTGAGGCTCCTCCTGCTCCAGTTTTTGCGGGGTGGGGGGAAGGCTTTGCACTGGAAGGAGCAGGGCCTCCCTCCCAAGTGGGCAGGGTTTCGAGGGGAGGGGCTGCTGCTGCTGCTCCTGCCACCACCACCCTGGGGCGACTCCCCCAGCTGCTGCCTTGGGCAGCTTGGGCCTGGCATATTCCCCTACAGAGTCCCCCTGACCCCCTTCCCCTCTTCTCTTCCCTTCCCCAGAAAGATGCTGGCCAAGGGCATGAAGCGGAAGCGGATCGAGGGGGACGAGGCCGCCCCCTCCGCGGCCCCCACCAGCTCCCTCTTCAGCCTCTCTGTCTCCAAGCTGCACCAGAGCCTCCAGCACGTCGAGCCCAACCTGCGGCACCTGGTGCTTGTGGCAAACACCCTGCGGCGCATCCAGGATGAGATGCAGCCAGCCGCGGGGGCCCTCTTCCAGCAACCGGACCCTCCTGCGACCACCGCTGGCAGCTCCGTCTGCAGGGAGAACTCTGGGGGCGCCCTACCCTGTGCCCTCCAGGACCCTGGCAGGAGGCTGCCTCCACCACCGCCTTCTCTCGCCCCCCACATGGACGAGCTGCTCCTCTCCAGCATGGACCTCTCCGTCTTCTCCACCATGCTGGAGGACCTCAGCGGCCTGGAAGGGTTTGGGGATGCCGTGCACCCCTCCACCACCCAGCCCGAGGGGGGCCTGCTCTGCTCGGAGCCGGAACGGACGTCGCAACTGTGCTCCTCCGCCCCGCTGGACCCCGTGGGCCCCAGCACCTACCTGCTGGAGGAGGGCCTGGAGGGCATCTTTGAAGACATTGACACCTCCATGTATGACTGTGAGCTGTGGTCCCCCACCAGCCTCCCCAGCTTCAAGGAAGCCTTTCCCAGCTCGGAAGACGAGCGGCCAGGCTTGGCGGACCTTGATTATCTCATGGACATGTTGGTGGAGGCACAGGAGCTGTGACCGGGGAGGGGGGGGGAGAGTGGACGTTCCTGTAGGAGACGAGTTTCACCTTGGGGTGGAGGCACTTCTGGTGGGTGGATCGCAAGTGGGCAACGGTAGGAAATGGGGGTGTTGCAGAGTTTTCCTCCAAGTAGACCGACTGTCGGTTAATTTCAGTAGTTCTATGCTGACTGCATCGAAACAGCCAGACCTTGCATGAAGATGCAAAATTGCCCTATTTACATCTTCCGGGAAGCTGTTTCCTCAACTTCCTGTATGAGATAATGCCCCCTTGACATGCCTTGCGGTGAGAGTCCTGCTTTCTGTGAGAATCTGGGCACCTCCAAGAGGCTCAAACAGATTACAGTGGTACCTCGGTTTAAGAACAGTCCTGTTTACGAACGATTTGGTTTACGAACTCCACAAAACCGGAAGTAGTGTCCTGGTTTGCAAACTTTACCTCAGTCTAAGAACGGAATCCGAATGGTGGAAGGGCACCGGCAGTTGGAGGCCTCATCAGGGAAAGTGCGCCTTGGTTTAAGAATGGTTTCGGTTTAAGAAAGGGCTTCCAGAACGGATTAAGTTAGTAAACCGAGGTACCACTCTATCTGATATGACAAGGTTCTGCGACAACTTTTTAAGGCAGGAATGGCTCTCCTGCTTCCCAGGGCCCGGGGGTGGGGTGGGGTTTTCCATTTGTGGGGGGCTTCTCCCCCCCCAAAAAACCCCAATGGGCCTGATGTTGACTGACTTGTTTGCAAAGAAGTAGCACCGGAGTCTCGGTCGTCCTGAAGGGCCTGTTTGCTGAGCTCGCCCCGCCTTCTCCAGAATGCAGTCATTCCATTTCCTCCTCCACCCCTCGGCTGACTCCTCTGAGTTGCAAGGGCAAGAAAAGCAGCACCAGGTGCTCCTTTGCGCCTGCATCCTTGCGTATGTGCGCACACACAAATGTCTGGTGTATTGAGAGCTGCCCTCAGCGGCAAATGGTTGTGAGTCTGGGAGGGTAATTTATTGTCTGAGTGCCGAGGAGTCAAAGCCTGGCAATCCCATGTACTGTTTATGTGTCATATCACTTTTTAAACGACCAAATTTATCTTACTCTCTCTGTGTTTGTATTGCACTTGAGGGACCTGAAAAGGTAGAGCCATAGTAGGAAGGGACCCCCAAGGGTCATCCAGTCTAACCCCCTGCAATCCCTGACCAGTGGTCATCCAACCTTTGCTTTAAAAACTCCAATGAAGGAAAGGCCAGCGCCTTCCAAGGGAGGCCCTTCTACTGCCCAACAGCTCATGCCTCCAGAAAGTTCTTCCTAATGTTGAATTGGGATCTCCTTTCTTGCAATTTGAAGCCATTGGTTCCGGTACCGCCCTCCGTCTTCCATGGGGCAGTCCTTTGGATATTTGAAAATGACTGTCAGGCAAACTCTTCAGTCTTCTCTTCTCCAGGCTGAGATGACCCTTTTGGTCCCTTCCAACAATATGATTAACTCCTTCAACCATTCCACATCTGGCCTGGTTTCCAAACCCTCAATCATCTTGGTCACCCTCTTCTGACCACCTTCCGGCTTGTCAATATCCGTCTTAAGTTGTGGCTCCCAGAACTGGACGCAAGACTCCAGGTGGGTCTTGGGCCGCAACAGGTTTTTGTGCTGGGATCCCATAGCCCTTGTCTGCTCTAGGCCCTTCCATGAAATGCTCGGTTTATTTTGCTGCAAAGAACCCCACCTGTCATTTCCATGGGTAGGCCCTTGCGCAGGTGGCGGGGGGGGGGAGTGTATTTGATCCCCTCCCACTGCAGTCCCCTCTTGGGTAGTCTCACGTAGGCAAAGACCTTCTTTGGGCTTGCTGGCCCTGCTCATCTAGGCTTGTGGGAGAATAGCTGGCTGTCCCTCGCTAAGGAGATGGGTTTCGTAAGGAAACAGTGGGTGGGAGGAAGAGATGGGCAGTTTGGAGCCCTTCCTGACTTGTACAGATGGAAGGGGTCCGAGGGTCATCTAGTCCAACCACCTGCAATGCAGGAATCACAGCTTGCTGTCTCCTTCATGGCTCAGGGGCAGAGGTGCTATACCTGAGCAGTGAAGGTCCCAAGGTGTCGCCTTCATTCGCAGTCTGGCAAGAAAGTTGGGAGGGTGTGTGTTCCTTGATAGATATCCTTTGAGGAGGGGGGGGGTGGAACAGCTGATTGGAAGTTTGCTCCAGAATTACTTGACTATCATGTGATTCTTGTAAGTCTTCCCAGAAAGGGATCTTTCAGACTGAATCTATCCCCTAAAACCACTGGTTGAAGGGGAAGGTCACAACTTGCAGACAGGAAACCATGGTGACAGGATGCAGGTAGGTGGCATATTTCAAACTACGTTGACACTGATTTAAATTTAATAATGTCAGAAAATCAATGGCGGGTCAGACCAAGCTCAGTGCCAACCGCACCCCTCCTCCCATACGTCTTTTGCACCATTGCCAGCCAGCTGCTGCTAGGAAGCCCCCACTCAACCAAGGCTACAAACACAGCAGGGGTGTTCATTTGCCCACAACATCTGGCGCTTGCAGGTATATCACCCCTGTACATGGAGGCTCTGTTCAGTTGGCATGGAGGATGAGGCTCCTCCATCAGTTTGCCTCACCTGAGCCCAGGAGTGTCTTTCCATTGTGTGATGGGCAATGATTTATGGCATAGCAAAAGTTGGGTAAAGAGAACTTTAGCTCCTTCTCCCATCAGACTAAATGTCTTTTTCCAAGAGCCCTGAGCGGTTTTGGGGAAGGGGGCCCTCAAAGGCTGGGTATACGCCTGGCCCATTTGTAGGTAACACACACAACACAGTTGATTTGCATCTGTGGGCATGCATGACAGTGCCTTGCAAGCAGGCAGAGAAGTCCTGGTTCATTAGACCAGTGTTTTTCAACCACTGTTCCGCGGCACACTAGTGTGCCGTGAGATGTTGCCTGTAGTGTGCCGTGAGATGTTGCCTGGTGTGCCGTGGGAAAATTACTTTATATATAGTCAATATAGGCACAGAGTTAATTTTTTAACATTTTCTAATGGTGGTGTGCCTCGTGATTTTTTTCATGAAACAAGTGTGCCTTTGCCCAAAAAAGGTTGAAAAACACTGCATTAGACAGCCACCACTGTTTGCTCATCAAGGTGAGGGAGAAATTAGTAATTCAGACCAGAGAAGCCCCCTCCTTGCTCTCTCTGCATCCAGGGAATCTCCTTATGGGGCTAAACACAAACCTTTTGGGCTCTCTTCACTTTTGCCTGGGCTAGTTGTAAGGCAGGCGGCTGGAATCCATGGTCAACATTTTATATTTTGTGTATCCTTGTGTCTATTGCATTTCTATCCCACTTTTCCCCTCAAGGGACTTGAGGGGGGAACACGTGGCTTTCCCCCTCCTCATTTAACCCCCAGAACAGCCCGGTGAGGTAGGTTTGGCTGAGACACGGCGCCTGGCCCAAGGTCACCCAGTGAGCTTCATAGCCAGTGGGATTCAAACCCTTGTCTCTCAGGTTCTACTAGTCTGTCACTGACTATTACGCCACCTTCTTTCTTCAATCATTCCTATCCTGCATTTAAAATTACACCCACCTCCCCCCCCCAAAAAAAGTGGCTTTCATAGGAAGAAAAGCTTGCTAGATCTGGCTAAAGGAGCCCTACCCGGTCTCACATCCTGTTCTCACAGCTGCTCAATACTCCTCTAAGAATTGAGATAGATGGTCTTGAGGCCTGGAGGTTTCATAAGAAGACATCTGAAGGCATCCCTGTTTAAGGGAGTTTTTAATGTTTGATGTTTTATTCTGTTTTTAAAGCCTGTTGGAAGCTGCCCACAGTGGCTGGGGATATAAATAATAAAATTATTATAAGAACAGCCTGTGGGATCAGGTCAGTGGTCCATCTAGCACAGCATCCTGTTTTCACACTCCCATGATACAAAACCTGCAAGGAGGATTTGAACACTAGAGCAACTCTCCCCTCCTGACTCTAGCGACTGGGACTCGGAAGCATTGCTGCCTCTGGCTGTGGATAGTGCTCTCCTCCATGAGAGCTCCTCCTTCAAAAGCTGGAAATAATACAACAGCAATTAAGAACCATAACACCAGTCATCAAAAGCCAGATGATAAGGGAGTTTCTGAAGTCCTCCAAAGGGGTTTCGTGGGTTCTCCCAGGGAGGGAATCCTCCTGCAGTGTGCAAAGAAAGAGGGAAAGTCTCTTTCCGCCCCAGACTTTGCTTTCTAACCATGCACTTATCCTCTGCGCCTCTGGGGGAGGGGGGCTCTCCCAATATGTGGGCTTCATCTGGTCTCACCCGCGTATCCGCGCTGGCGCTGGGAGATGGAGACCGGGGAACGAGGAAGCCTCTCTGCCCTTCCAGGGTCAGGTCCCAATTCTGTGGACTGAAAGAGGACGTGGTGGGGGCTAGAGGGGGGCCCATAACTGCTGTGCTGAGCAAGGGGTTTTAGCACGGAGACAAGTGAGCCCTGGCGTGTGTGGGGGGTGGGCAGGGAGTGTCTACTTCTCAAGGGAAAATAAAAATAAATAAATATTATTTATACCCCACCCATCTGGCTGGGTTTACCCAGCCACTCTGGGCGGCTTCCAACAAAATATTAAATACAATAATTTATCAAATTTTAAAAGCTTCCCTAAACAGGGCTGCCTGTTTGTGAAGATGAGGCTCCCCCTCCTTTCAAGGTGGGGATGATTGGCAGGTGGAGACTTCAGCCCTGAACGGCAAGGAGGAGCCGTATGTGGGGCAGGTGTTTTGAAGTCGGGCCGGGCAGGAAGCGGACGGAGGAAATGATGTGTCGTCTCTGCTGGGCTGACTCATGTCCCTTGGCATCTGCCCCCCACCCCATGGGCCATGGGTCCTGCCTCATTGCCCTAGATTCCTGGGGAGAGGCTGCCTCATCCTGCCTTAATCGTCCGCTGGTTTGGGGGCAGGTAGGCAGAGCGTCGGGATGGAGGCAGGACCTGGAAAAAAGGAAAAGGAAGGCGCTTTCATAAACCTGGCAGAGCGGACTGCAACAGCCGCCCAACTTTTCAGACCCCTTTTCCAGGGCCCTGGACCCTGCTGCTCCATCCCGCCCCCTCCTTGGGGCACCTGAAAGATGAATGTACTATAGGAGGGGTTCTCAAAGTGAGTGGTAGCGGCTCTTGGGAGGCGGTAGTATTCCCTGCTAAGAGGCATGGGGGGCAGAGGGGGAGCTTTTTATTTGTATGCCCGCCTTTTCATAGTTAAAATAATGCTCAAGGCGGCTTACAACATGACAAGATTTACATAATTACCAACATAACTGAAGTCATAAACAATAAATAAAACACATCAAAAAGTACACAACCCAATGGAAAAAAATTTCCACATAAATCATAAAATCCAAAACTAAGAATACAGCATTCATATCAACCACAATTTAAAATGACATAGATAAAAAAATAACAATTTGAAAACAAAAAGACAACAAAAACGGTGCCCTCTCTGCCCAGCCTCTCAGACTTTGCAAATATGGCATCACCAGATCAAGACCATTCGTTTGGTTTAACTGGACTTTGAATAAATCAGTTTGTTACTGTTTCGAGTCTTCTTTCGTGGGTCTTGCTATTCTGAATAACACTTTCATAGGGCAGTGCTATGGACCTGTTCAAGGCTCAGAGCCTCTTCCAGGAGCAAGAGGGGCACCTGTTTCTTCCAGAGCTCCTCGAGAGTAGAGGAATGGAGGAGTAATAACAGAAGGGCAGCCAAAACAAAATAAAAAATAAAAAATAAATCCTTCCAGTAGCACCTTAGAGACCAACTAAGTTTGCATGCACACGAAAGCTCATACCAAGAACAAACTTAGTTGGTCTCTAAGGTGCTGCTGGAATGAATTTTTTTATTTTTTTATTTTGTTTCGACTAGGGCAGACCAACACAGCTACCTACCGGTACCTGTAACTAGAAGGGCAGCCAGAGAGAGAGGCAGGGAGGGCAAAGACAGGAGGGATGGGAACGGCGTTTGTGGAACAGCCACAAGAGGGCAGTACTGGGTCGGCACTCGACCTTGACTAGAAGGAAGACTTAATCCGGACTAGAAGGAGCAATACTTTTTTTCTTTTAAAAAAATGTTTAAGGGTACTCTCATTTTGACTCAAAACAATCACCATTTTAAAGCTCAAATTGGGAAACATAAATACAGTAAGTGAACAAAAGTACAAAGATTCACAAAATGTTGAGGGGTCTGTGTCCCCCTGCATCCCCCCCCAAGGAAAAAAAGCACTGAGAAGGAGACCACTTCCTTCATATATTAGAATCATAGAATCGTAGAGTTGGAAGGACCACCAGGGCCATCCAGTCCAACCCCCTGCCAAGCAGGAAACACCATCAAAGCATTCCTGACAGATGGCTGTCAAGCCTCTGCTTAAAGACCTCCAAAGAAGGAGACTCCACCACACTCCTTGGCAGCAAATTCCACTGTCAAACAGCTCTTACTGTCAGGAAGTTCTTCCTAATGTTTAGGTGGAATCTTCTTTCTTGTAGTTTGAATCCATTGCTCCGTGTCCGCTTCTCTGGAGCAGCAGAAAACAACCTTTCTCCCTCCTCTATATGACATCCTTTGATATATTTGAACATGGCTATCATATCACCCCTTAACCTTCTCTTCTCCAGGCTAAACATACCCAGCTCCCTAAGCCGTTCCTCATAAGGCATTGTTTCCAGGCCTTGACCATTTTGGTTGCCCTCTTCTGGACACGTTCCAGCTTGTCAGTATCCTTCTTGAACTGTGGTGCCCAGAACTGGACACAGTATTCCAGGTGAGGTCTGACCAGAGCAGAATATAGTGGTACTATTACTTCCCTTGATCTAGACGCTATACTCCTATTGATGCAGCCCAGAATTGCATTGGCTTTTTTAGCTGCTGCATCACACTGTTGACTCATGTCAAGTTTGTGGTCTACCAAGACTCCTAGATCCTTTTCACATGTATCTGAAAGTCAGCATGGGTTTCTGAAAAATAAGTCATGTCAGACCAATCTGATCTCATTTTTTGACAGAATTACAAGCCTGGTAGATGAAGGGAACGCTGTGGATGTAGCCTATCTTGATTTCAGCAAGGCCTTTGACAAGGTGCCCCATGATATTCTTGTAAAGAAGCTGGTAAAATGTGGGCTAGACAATGCTACCATTCAGTGGATTTGTAACTGGCTGACTGACCGAACCCAAAGGGTGCTCATAATGGCTCCTCTTCATCCTGGAGAGAAGTGACTAGTGGGGTGCCACAGGGTTCTGTCTTGGGCCCAGTCTTATTCAACATCTTTATCAATGACTTGGATGATGGGCTTGAGGGCATCCTGATCAAGTTTGCAGATGACACCAAATTGCTTCAGCACTGTAGGCGAGGGCAGTGAGCTGATGCTGGGAGGCGCCGCGTCCAGCCTCCGCCTCTTCCCAGGCACCCTCCAGAACATGGCGCCCCGTGCCACTTGCTTCTATGGGCAAGATGCCCCTGGCTTGAAATTGCAGGAGCAGAGAGCCGGTCCTGCTTGCTGGTTTCCCAGTGAGGTATCTGGTTGGCGACTGTGAGAGCAGGAGGCAGGAATAGCTGGGCCAGGGGCCTGATCCTGCAGGTGGTTCTTACACTCTTCAAAGGGCTATGCAAGTTAGCAAGTGAACATGATCCATCTCTCTCAAACACACGTCATAGTGGTGCAGAGGCCAAGTTAGATTCATAGAGTTGCAGAGCTCGAAGGGACCACGGGGCTCATCTAGCCCAACTCCTGCATGGCAGGAATCTGAAGGCAGCCCTGTTGAGGGAAGTTTTTAAAGTTTGATGTTTTATTGTGTTTTTAATAGCCTGTTGGAAGCTGCCCAGAGTGGCTGGGGAGTCCCGGCCAGATGGGTGGGGTATAAGTAATAATAATAATAATAATAATAATAATAATAATAATAAATACTAAATAATAATTTGTTGTTGTTGTTGTTGTTGTTATCCAACATGGGGCTTGAAGCATATTAATAGTGATAGTGATATTTTAGGGAGCAGGCTAGCAGGCGGGGGCCATGACTTACATCATTGGAGCCTACACAATACAAAACATTGTTGCTGTATGTAGGTTTTATTTTATTTATTTTTTAACTTATATTTTGGAAATGTACATCCAGTTTTTTTCCTTTAAATTTTTTGGAGGCCCCCAAGAGAGTGGCGCCCTAAGCTAGAGCTTGTTCAGCTTACACATAAATCCGGCACTGCTGATAACCACCCATTGTGAGAGGCGCTCATGCTTTTCCTAGATACAGGTAGGTAGCCGTGTTGGTCTGCCGTAGTCGAAACAAAATAAATAAATCCTTCCAGTAGCACTTTAGAGACCAACTAAGTTTGTTCTTGGCATGAGCTTTCGTGTGCATGCACACTTCTAATGGAAAAAACCAAATGCCTCTTGGGTTTCTGAAACTGTAGGGCAGGCCAACAAGCAGAGCAAATGGATCAAAACTTTCATCCATGTGCTTGGGGGTTGTTGCCAGGATGAGGCAGGTGGGATTTAGGCCATAGTCCTTTTGGGACCAGAAGAGAGAAGGTTGCAAGACAGTTACTCTTTTCGTCTGTGACATGTTGGAAGAGTCTAAGTTAACCCACAAAGCCATGACTGGCGCTGCTTCCCAGCATTGAGAGAGCCTGGAATGCCCTGCAAATGGAAATCAATGAATGCCTGCAGGAGGCCATGATGGATGGCTTTCAAAGAGGATGAAACAAATTCATGGAGGAGGAGGAGGAGGAGTGGAGGGCCATTGAGGGTTCCCAGCCCCCTGGCTATGCTCAGTGCTTTTTTTTCAGGGGGTTCTCAAGAGTATGTAGCACTTGTTTTGTTTTGTTAAAAAGTGTGACACTTACTGTAGCAACTTCATGCTGAGTACTGACACTTATTTTTGTAGGAAAAAAGCACCAGCTTTGTCATGCTTCTGCATCCTAGTTGCTGGAGACCACAGGAGGGGAGAGTGGCTCTTGTGCTCGGATCCTGCTTGCTGCTTTCCCACAAGAGGCCTCTGGGCGGCCACTGGGAGAAGAGGAGGCTGGACTGGAGGGCCCATTGGCCTGATTCTCATGCGGGGTGGGTGGGTGTAGCCCCTGACTCTCTCTGTCACCTCAAGGAAGTCCCCTCTCTGATGAGGACGTCCGGTGTTTATTCTGGATCCTCCTGGTGCTTGACCTGCTGCCATGAAAGGGGGGCGCCGGATGCAAGGAGCGCCGGAGTCTTATTCCAAACAGGGCTCAAATATAGCTCTGGCTCCCTGTGCTATCTTGGGGAACGGCTTGCTTTTCACCCTTGGCCCAGAGAGTCCGGGTGCCTCTTCCTACGCTCTGCTCCCAACCGTGGACACAGAATCAGCCCCCTCCAAGTCCTGGAGCTATCCAGGGGGGTGCCTTGTGCTGAAGAAATGACTGCTGTTGGGAGGCCAGGCCCAGCCCATGGGGTGCAAGGTGGCCTGCAGCTCCACAGAACTCCCAACCCCTCCTTCCAACTTGCATCTTTTTCTGTCGTTGCCAGTTTCCAGAACTTCCTTGCTGACTGATTAGGTGATTAGTCAGGTGGTTAGCTGTGGGCGGAGCTAGTCAGTGCTTGGACTGCAGCGGTGCGCGCCAGTTTGACTCATCTTTTAACTTTAGGGCAGCAAGTCTCACACGTATATTAGAGGAGAGCCTAGGCTTCTTCTTCTCTCCCCCCCCGACTTCAAGCTTTTCAAGATGGAGGGTGAGGTAACAACTGTAGTCACTTGCAATTCCTGCGCAATGTTTGTGTTCTTGCCAAAGGATGTAGGCAGCTACACCTGCAGCAAATGCAAGTTGGTTGCCCTACTGGAGGACAAGGTCCAGCAACTTCAGGCTCGTGTTTCTACGCTCCAGAGAACCAATGAGCTGGAGCTTTTCTTGGATGCAGCAGAGCACACTATCTGCACCAAGGAGGAGACAGGGGACATCCCTGAGGAGGAGGTCAGTTCCCCAACACAGCAGCTAGATGTATGGAGGAACGTGACTCATAGAAGTAGAAGGCCCAGGGATCGCTCTGAGTGTTTAGAACTACAGAATCGATTTGAAGTGCTCTCCCTTAACATGGAAGACGAGGAACAGACTCCATTTGAAGATCTCTCCCTCATCACAGTTGATCAGGAATATGAAGATGAGCAGCAAAGTCAGTCCTCCGGGAATATGCAGGTAACCTTGGAAGAGACAGCACATGGAAGAATCCCAACCAAGCCTATGAAGAGGCGTGTAGTGGTGATAGGGGATTCCCTACTGAGGGGTACAGAAGCAGTGATCTGTGGGCCTGACAAGATGTCTCGAGAGGTGTGCTGTCTCCCCGGGGCCAAGATCAAAGATGTAACAGAACGGCTGCAAGGAATCATAAAACCCACTGACAAATACCCCTTCCTTTTGGTCCATGTGGGAACCAATGACACTGCAAGCCATAGCCTCCAGAAGATCAAAAGTGATTATGAGGCTCTGGGCAGGAAGTTGAAGCAATTAAATGCACAAATTGTCATCTCATCTGTCCTCCCAGTTGAACGACATGGCCCAGGGAGAGGGGGGGAAATAGGGGAAGTGAACAACTGGCTTCGCAAATGGTGCAAACAGGAACGGTTTGGATTCTTAGATCACGGTCTGCAGTTTCTTGAAGATGGACTTCTGGCAAGTGATGGGCTGCACCTCACAAGGGTTGGAAGGAATGTTTTTGCCATGAAACTCAAAAACCTCATCAGGAGGGCTTTAAACTGACTTATGTGGGGGAGGGAGACAGTGGTCCTGAAGGTAGGAGTCTATCAAGTACTGAAGATGATCATCCAAATGTCAAGGACCAAATGGAGCAAACAGCACGCAGACCTAGTGGTGGGAGGAAAATATCCTTAAATAAGAGCCATGGGGGAATGATCAATGGTCTTCAATGTCTGTATACTAATGCACAGAGCATGGGAAATAAACAAGATGAACTTGAGCTCTTGGTACAGAAAACTAAATATGACATAATAGGCATCACTGAAACCTGGTGGGATGAGTCTCATGATTGGAATGTAGTAATAGAGGGATACAATCTATTTCAGAGAAATAGACCAAACAGGAAAGGAGGAGGAGTAGCGTTATATGTCAGGGATGTGTATACCTGTGAAGAGATCCAGGATTTGAAACTCCAAAGCCAAGTTGAGAGTATCTGGGTCAAAATTAAGGGAGAGAAAAATAACAGTGATCTCATTGTGGGAGTTTACTATAGACCCCCAAGCCAAACTGAGGACACAGATGATGCCTTCCTGGAACTGATGGCCAAGCATTCAAAAGGAAGTGAGATAGTAGTAATGGGGGATTTCAACTACCCTGATATTTGTTGGATGTCAAACTCAGCCAAGAGCATAAGGTCGAACAGATTCCTCACTGGCCTTGCAGACAATTTCATTGTCCAGAAAGTGGGAGAAGCAACAAGAGGATCAGCCATTTTAGATCTGGTCCTAACCAATAGTGATGACCTGGTTAGTGGGGTAGAAGTGGCAGGATCATTAGGTGGGAGTGACCATGCTCTACTGGAGTTTATTATACAGCGGAAAGGAGCAACCAAGCATACTAAGACTCAAATTCTAGACTTTAAGAAAGCCGACTTCAGAAAACTTAGGGAAATGCTGGGTGAAATCCCATGGACAGAAATACTAAAAGGGAAGGGAGTTCATGATGGTTGGGAGCTTGTTAAAAGGGAGATATTAAAAGCACAACTTCAGGCAATACCAGTGAGACGGAAACATGGAAGGTGCCTAAAGAAGCCAGGGTGGCTATCTAAAGAACTTTTAATTGAGTTAAGATTTAAAAGGGATATGTACAAAAAATGGAAAAAGGGGGAAACCACCAGAGAGGAATTCAAACAAATAGCCAGCACGTGTAGAGACAAAGTCAGAAAAGCTAAAGCACAGAATGAACTCAGGCTTGCTAGAGAGGTTAAAAGCAACAAAAAGGGCTTTTATGGGTATGTCCGTAGCAAAAGGAAGAACAAGGAAACAGTGGGGTCACTTAGAGGAGAAGATGGTGAAATGCGAACAGGGGACAGAGAAAGGGCAGAACTCCTCAATGCCTTCTTTGCCTCAGTCTTCTCCAAGAAAGAAAACAATGCCCAACCTGAAGAATATGGAGCAGATGATTCAGCAGGGGAAACACAGCCCAGAATAAGTAAGGAGGTAGTACAGGAATACTTGGCTAATTTAGATGTATTCAAGTCTCCAGGGCCAGATGAACTACATCCAAGAGTATTAAAAGAACTGGCAGAGGTGATTTCAGAACCACTGGCAGTAATCTTTGAGAATTCCTGGAGAACAGGCGAAGTGCCAGCAGACTGGAGGAGGGCAAATGTTGTCCCTATTTTCAAAAAGGGGGAAAGAGAAGACCCAAACAATTACCGCCCAGTCAGCCTGACATCAATACCAGGAAAGATTCTAGAGCAGATCATTAAGCAAACGGTCTGTGAGCACCTAGAAAGGAACGCTGTGATAACTAAAAGTCAGCATGGGTTTCTGAAAAATAAGTCATGTCAGACTAACCTGATCTCATTTTTTGACAGAATTACAAGCCTGGTAGATGAAGGGAATGCTGTGGATATAGCCTATCTTGATTTCAGCAAGGCCTTTGACAAGGTGCCCCATGATATTCTTGTAAAGAAGCTGGTAAAATGTGGGCTAGACAATGCTACCATTCAGTGGATTTGTAACTGGCTGACTGACCGAACCCAAAGGGTGCTCATCAATGGCTCCTCTTCATCCTGGAGAGAAGTGACTAGTGGGGTGCCACAGGGTTCTGTCTTGGGCCCAGTCTTATTCAACATCTTCATCAATGACTTGGATGATGGGCTTGAGGGCATCCTGATCAAGTTTGCAGATGACACCAAATTGGGAGGGGTGGCTAATACCCCAGAGGACAGGATCACACTTCAAAATGACCTTAACAGATTAGAGAACTGGGCCAAAGCAAACAAGATGAATTTTAACAAGGAGAAATGTAAAGTACTACACTTGGGCAAAAAAAATGAAAGGCACAAATACAGGATGGGTGACACCTGGCTTGAGAGCAGTACATGTGAAAAGGATCTAGGAGTCTTGGTAGACCACAAACTTGACATGAGTCAACAGTGTGATGCAGCAGCTAAAAAAGCCAATGCAATTCTGGGCTGCATCAATAGGAGTATAGCGTCTAGATCAAGGGAAGTAATAGTACCACTATATTCTGCTCTGGTCAGACCTCACCTGGAATACTGTGTCCAGTTCTGGGCACCACAGTTCAAGAAGGATACTGACAAGCTGGAACGTGTCCAGAAGAGGGCAACCAAAATGGTCAAAGGCCTGGAAACAATGCCTTATGAGGAACGGCTTAGGGAGCTGGGTATGTTTAGCCTGGAGAAGAGAAGGTTAAGGGGTGATATGATAGCCATGTTCAAATATATAAAAGGATGTCATATAGAGGAGGGAGAAAGGTTGTTTTCTGCTGCTCCAGAGAAGCGGACACGGGGCAATGGATTCAAACTACAAGAAAGAAGATTCCACCTAAACATTAGGAAGAACTTCCTGACAGTGAGAGCTGTTCGGCAGTGGAATTTGCTGCCAAGGAGTGTGGTGGAGTCTCCTTCTTTGGAGGTCTTTAAGCGGAGGCTTGACAGCCATCTGTCAGGAATGCTTTGATGGTGTTTCCTGCTTGGCAGGGGGTTGGACTGGATGGCCCTTGGGGTCTCTTCCAACTCTAGGATTCTATGATTCTATGACTAGCTGCAATCCCTGCATTGCAAGGCCTAGATGACCCTTGGGATCCCTTCCAACTCTACTATTCTGAGATTCTGCGACTAGCATACAGTGGCCACCCCTCTTTCCAAATAGTCAAATCTTGCACTGTGGCTAGTCCATAGTTCTGACAATGTCCATGTCTGGCGATTGAGATGGATTGCAAAATGCTACACAAGAACAGAAAAAGAGGCTGCTGGATCAGGCCAGAAGCCCCTTGAGTCCACCATCCTCTTCTCACAACCAGATGCCCCAATGGGGAAAAGCCCACAAGCAGGATCCTGCCCACCTGTGATTGCCAGCAACTTGTAGTGGAGCATCATTGCAGCCTTCTCCTCCATGAATGAATGAATGAATGAATGAATTTGTTGCATTTCTATCCCACCTTTCCTCCAAGGAGCACAAGACAGCATACATTATTTTTCCCTCTCCATTTTATCCTCATGACACCCCTGCAAGGTAGGTCAGGCTAAGAGTAAGCGACTGGCCCAAGGTTACCCAGTGAGCTTCATGGCTGAGTGGGGGTTTGAACCCAGGTCTCCCAGGTCCTCATTTGACATACTCTTCTTATTCTTCTTTGGCGATCCCTCGTAGCCGAGTAAGATTGTCTTCCATAAACACGGTTTTAATAATGAGTCCGTAAGTGACTATGGTCTAAACCAGGGGTCAGCAAATATTTTCAGCAGGGGGCTAGTCCACTGTCCCTCAGACCTTGTGGGGGGCCGGACTATATTTTGAAAAAAATATGAACAAATTCCTATGCTCCACAAATAACCCAAAGATGCATTTTAAATAAAAGGACACATTCTACTCATATAAAAACACACTGATTCCCGGGCTGGATTTAGAAGGCGATTGGGCTGCATCTGGCCCCCGGGCTGAGGTAGGGCTTGCCGATCAGAAGGCTTGCTAGAGAGGTTAAAAGCAATAAAAAGGGCTTTTATGGGTATGTCCGTAGCAAAAGGAAGAACAATGAAACAGTGGGGTCACTTAGAGGAGAAGATGGTGAAATGCGAACAGGAGACAGAGAAAGGGCAGAACTCCTCAATGCCTTCTTTGCCTCAGTCTTCTCAAAAAAAGAAAACAATGCCCAACCTGAAGAATATGGGGCAGATGATTCAGCAGGGGAAACACAGCCCAGAATAAGTAAGGAGGTAATACAAGAATACTTGGCTAGTTTAGATGTATTCAAGTCTCCAGGGCCAGATGAACTACATCCAAGAGTATTAAAAGAACTAGCAGAGGTGATTTCAGAACCACTGGCAGTAATCTTTGAGAATTCCTGGAGAACTGGGGAAGTACCGGCAGACTGGAGGAGGGCAAATGTTGTCCCTATTTTCAAAAAGGGGGAAAGAGAAGACCCAAACAATTACCGCCCAGTCAGCCTGACATCAATACCAGGAAAGATTCTAGAGCAGATCATTAAGCAAACGGTCTGTGAGCACCTAGAAAGGAACGCTGTGATCACTAAAAGTCAGCATGGGTTTCTGAAAAATAAGTCATGTCAGACCAATCTGATCTCATTTTTTGACAGAATTACAAGCCTGGTAGATGAAGGGAATGCTGTGGATGTAGCCTATCTTGATTTCAGCAAGGCCTTTGACAAGGTGCCCCATGATATTCTCGTAAAGAAGCTGGTAAAATGCGGACTAGACAATGCTACCATTCAGTGGATTTGTAACTGGCTGACTGACCGAACCCAAAGGGTACTCATTAATGGCTCCTCTTCATCCTGGAGAGAAGTGACTAGTGGGGTGCCACAGGGTTCTGTCTTGGGCCCAGTCTTATTCAACATCTTCATCAATGACTTGGATGATGGGCTTGAGGGCATCCTGATCAAGTTTGCAGATGACACCAAATTAGGAGGGGTGGCTAATACCCCAGAGGACAGGATCACACTTCAAAATGACCTTAACAGATTAGAGAACTGGGCCAAAGCAAACAAGATGAATTTTAACAGGGAGAAATGTAAAGTACTACACTTGGGCAAAAAAAATGAAAGGCACAAATACAGGATGGGTGACACCTGGCTTGAGAGCAGTACATGTGAAAAGGATCTAGGAGTCTTGGTAGACCATAAACTTGACATGAGTCAACAGTGTGATGCAGCAGCTAAAAAAGCCAATGCAATTCTGGGCTGCATCAATAGGAGTATAGCATCTAGATCAAGGGAAGTAATAGTACCACTATATTCTGCTCTGGTCAGACCTCACCTGGAATACTGTGTCCAGTTCTGGGCACCACAGTTCAAGAAGGATACTGACAAGCTGGAACGTGTCCAGAGGAGGGCAACCAAAATGGTCAAAGGCCTGGAAACGATGCCTTATGAGGAACGGCTTAGGGAGCTGGGTATGTTTAGCCTGGAGAAGAGAAGGTTAAGGGGTGATATGATAGCCATGTTCAAATATATAAAAGGATGTCATATAGAGGAGGGAGAAAGGTTGTTTTCTGCTGCTCCAGAGAAGCGGACACGGGGCAATGGATTCAAACTACAAGAAAGAAGATTCCACCTAAACATTAGGAAGAACTTCCTGACAGTAAGAGCTGTTCGACAGTGGAATTTGCTGCCAAGGAGTGTGGTGGAGTCTCCTTCTTTGGAGGTCTTTAAGCAGAGGCTTGACAGCCATCTGTCAGGAATGCTTTGATGGTGTTTCCTGCTTGGCAGGGGGTTGGACTGGATGGCCCTTGTGGTCTCTTCCAACTCTATGATTCTATGATTCTATGATTCTATGAAATCCCTGCAACGGGGTGAGCTCCCATTGCTCGGTCCCTGCTCCTGCCAACCTAGCAGTTGAAAGCACATCAAAGTGCAAGTAGATAAATAGGTACCGCTCCAGCGGGAAGGTAAACGGCGTTTCCGTGTGCTGCTCTGGTTTCCCCAGAAGTGGCTTAGTCATCCGGGCCACATGACCCGGAGGCTGTCTGTGGACAAACGCTGGCTCCCTTGGCCTATAGAGCAAGACGAGCGCTGCAGCCTCAGAGTCGTCCGCGACTGGACCTAATGGTCAGGGGTACCTTTACCTTTAAGTGAGTATGGAGGCTGATTCTGGATCCACACGTCCTTCCACAGTGGGGATATTGGTTTCCGGGCAGGAGTTGATCCCAGTGAGGGTTTGCTAAGCGCGCCGTCCTCTTAGCATGTTTCTCCCATTGTCCTGAGTTTAAGCGTCTTCAAAGCCCATGACACCTTTGGTAAAGGCTGTTCTCCAATAGGAGCGCTCGCAGGCCAGTGTTTCCCAATTGTTGCTGTTTATACTACATTTTTTAAACACCACACTGACTCTCTCCTTTACTGAATACCAAAAGTTCAGTTTCTGATGCATGTTTATGATCTTTGAATTTTTAAAGTATTAAAAGTTAATTCGCTTTTAGAAAATTTCATGGAGTAATCAGGTCATGTATCCCCAGCAGTGGCCAGAGGAGGAATGACTGCTGGGGGGAGCACAGAGAGAAGAAACACCCTGGCGCATCTGCAGCAACACAACTGGACTTCATCTGCCCCAGCTGCAACAAAACACCTCTCCCCTATCCGTCTCTACAGCCACAGCAGGCGCTGTAACTCTCCCGTGGTTTGACTTCACCCCCAAAGGCACACTCCTCCATTGGGGGTATCTGGTTGGCCACTGTGAGAACAGGGTGCTGAGAACATTGGCCTGATCCACAGAATCATGGAATTGTAGAACTGGAAGACGTCCTGAGGGTCATCTAGTCCAACCCCCTGCAATGCATGAATCTCAACTAAAGCATCCACAACAGGTGACCGTCCAATATTTGCTTAAGAACCTCAAAGGAAGGAGAGCCCACCATCCAGCAGGTTCTCCTTATGTTCTTGTCTCTTCACAAAGCTCTCTGAGGTTTCTTCTTACAGTCAAGCGCTGTATACATTTCTAACTCAAATAACTAAATCTCCCAAACCTCCGGGGCTGGACTGTTGTACCACTGGGTGGCCCATGAGTCTGGGTCTCCGGGAGGTCTAAAACTGCTGGACTTCGCAGGGGACAAAGAGGCCGGCGCTCGGATGGCTTCCTCTGGCTCACTGCCCTCCCATCCGAGCGGCCCGTCCAGGGGCAGGCGGGACATGGGGGGGGGGGTTCCCTTTTGTCTGTGCCGGGTGTCCACTGAGTCCAACAATGTAGGGATGCTTTTCAGAGGCTGCCCAAACTGCTGATGGTGGCCTTGCGCTAATCCTGCTGGCTGGCTCCCTTTTCATGCTTCAGCGTGTGTTGGGGAGGGGGGGCTGGGCTGGGCAGCATTTCACTGTGCTTGGCAGCTCGGCACGGCATTGACCCCCGCCCCAGAGCTGTGGGTGCTTCTCTGTGGGACGAAGCTTGGGGATCTGGAGAGCAGGGCAGAGATGTGCGAGTGCTTTGCCCGGGTGTTTGGGGTCTCCTGGTCCCCAGCAGCCAGTTATGGTAAGGTGGAATTGGGGGGGGGGGGAGGTAAGAAAAGTTTGGGGCTGCTCCCCTGGAGTTGCCCCTACCTGCTGCCCCTGAATGCCTCCTTCAGGCTGGCCTGAAAGGAAGGTGAGGGGTTCTCTCTGTGTGCTGGGTGGGGCAGATTTTGGTGTCTCCTATTCAACTTATATGAAGAATGTGTCTTGACCCACATAGGAGCTGGCAGTTTTTGGAGCCTGCAAAGTGGCTGTTGTAGGAAATGTACATGGGGGCCCCCTGAAATAATAATAATAATAATAATAATAATAATAATAATAATAATAATAATAATTTATTACATTTATTACCAGCCCTTCACCAGTGGCTCTCAGGGTGGGTTACAGCAATTTAAAATTCAGAATTAAAAGCAGCTAAAACAGATTATGCTGCATAAACCATTTCCATCTCAGCCAGTTCTAATAAGAACTGTAACTTTCAAGACTTTCCATTTTTCCTCCTCCCTCCCTGTCCCTCTTTTCTTATGTGCTATGTCTACTTAGGACTGGCTGATTACTATTCTCTGGGAAATAACAACTCTTCTCTGTGGATCACAGCTTTAGCTTCCTTGTCAGGTGTGGGGGTGGGGGTGATGTGTCTGCATCCCCCCCTGCAAAAGTGGAGAGGAGTGGGGAGGAAAATCTGCTGGAAACAACCCTCCTTCCTGATCTCAGGAAAGGGTGATCCCAAGGGCAGGGCGCCTGACTGGTTCCTAAGAGGTCCTGAGTTCAGTTTCCGAAGGGCAGCATCCGGGTGGGGCTGGCTGGAGAGATTTCCCTCCCACCCCAGCCTGATCTTCTGGACAGCTGCTGTGCCATGGCATAAGGCACTTCCCGGTTTTCCAGTCGCCATGCCAAATGGGGTACCAACCCCCTTCTGCTTCCAGGGCTTGAGAAGCGACCTGTGGGGGAGGAGGGGGCGCAGGAGGGGGTGGGGCATCCTTAAGGGCGAGGGGATGGCGAAGCCCCAAATGGCTGTTGGAAGGGGATTGGCATCAAGCCCAGTGGCCCCCGCTGTGGTGCGGGCTCTCTGCACATGCTCAGGCACCCCTCGACCGCACGTGGAGACGGGCAAATGAGAAGCGGCGGGACCTTCCAAGCCTGAGAAGTAGCCCACTCTGGGGGAGGGGCGCTAGGCTAGGAGGTGTCGCGCGCCCCACTTGATTCTCCATTGTGGGTGGGGGCAAAACGCCTTCAAAGAGCAACCGGGACCCGGCCCGTCGTTCCTTTTGCAGGCTGCCTCTTTCCTGCCTCTGGAGCCGCCAATCCTCGCCGGCGCGTGGAGAGGGCGCCTCTGAGCGCGTGCAGAGCGCCGCGACGGCCGCTCCGCCTGGCCGCGCTATCGGGGGCGGCTTCCTGCGCGGCGGCGGCCCCTCCCTGGGCGGGGCCGGGACTGCCTTGACCCTCCTCCCGCCCGGCCCCGGCCCAGCTGGGCGCCCACGGTCTGGAGGGCCGGCCGGAGCCGCCCCCTTCCTGCTGCCCGGCAGCTACCCGGCCCCCGCGCCCCGGCCGCGCCCGCCCAGACCGGCCCAGGCGAGCGCAGCGCCGGAGCGGGAGCCAGAGACGGAGCCGGAGCCGGAGCCGGACCGGGTAAGCAGCAGCAGCAGCCGCGCCGTCGCTCTCTGAGGGAAGCCTCTCCGCCAAGCGGGTGCCCCGGAGCCCCCGCTTCCTCCAGGCTCAGTCCCGGCGCGGAATTCGAACCGGCAGCCCCAGGAACCTGGCTGGTCGTCCGGGGCGGCCCGGATGGGGGCTGCAATGGGGGACCTGCTGTTCCTAACATCCCACCCCCTCGGAAACCACTGTCTTGGTGGGGGCATCCTGGGTGTTGCGCCTGCTTTGCCCCTTTCAAACCCCTTCTTATTCCGCTCTCCCCTCACTAAATCATCCCAAGCTGCAGGGACACTTTTCGCGTGCCCCCAGGCCGGGACTTAGCAGCCTCTGAGCAGGAGGTCTGTCACCACTTGGGGGGCAGTGCTCCGTGTGTCCCACCCCCCACACACTGGTCTTGCACAAGATTGTTTTCAGGCAGTGCCTGCTTGTATGCCCAACGATGGGGGGCGGGCGCGGGCGGCGGTCTTCTCTAAAGCAGCAGCTGCTCTCTTTGGGCAAGAGGCAGAGCCCCTCAAAGACCCCCCCCCCCAGCAAGGGCCGGTCAGATAGGGGAGGTGGCTTGGCTGGCTGGCTAGTATAGCCCAAAGAGGGTCCTTCCGGCAGTGGGGAGCTTGTCCTGTGGTGGGGCAGGGCAGTTTGGAGGGAGTTGCTTGGCCTGGTCTGATCCTCCCCATAATTGGGGTGCTCTGCTCTCTGCTCTTCCCTTGAAAGATTGGAGAGGGGGTTGGGTGTGTTTTCGCCCCCATTTGAAGTCTGGCTCTTAGATACCTAGTGAAGTTCATTCAGTGTTTTGGTTTTTAAAAAATAAAAACTCATAAAAAGGAATCAGAGCAATTTACTGGTACAACCATTGTACAGAAACATGTTATAATCAGAGATCAGCTAGTTATTGTGGAAAACTGTGTTCCTGTTTGCCTGGTGAGATAGAAATGTTTTCAGTAGCAATAATAATAATAATAATAATAATAATAATAATAATAATAATAATAAATAATTTATTATTTGTACCCCGCCCATCTGGCTGGGTCTCCCCAGCCACTCTGGGCGGCTTCCATACATTTAAAATATCACAGTTTAAAAACTTCCCTAAACAGGGCTGCCTTCAGGTATTTTCTGAATGTCAGGTAGTTGTTTATTCCCTTGACCTCTGATGGGAGGGCGTTCCACAGGGCGGGCGCCACTACCGAGAAGGCCCTCTGCCTGGTTCCCTGTAGTTTTGCTTCTCGCAGTGAGGGAACCGACAGAAGGCCCTCGGCGCTGGATCTCAGTGTCCTGGGCTGAATGATGGGGGTGGAGACGCTCCTTCAGGTATACAGGACCGAGGCTGTTTAAAAAATCCAGACGAAGGTGCCTTCTGAATCTCTAGTGGCAGAGTGTTCCACAGGATTGGGCTGAAAGGCTCAGTTTTTCATTGTGGTCAGATGCGCCTCACCAACTCGGGGAATGACCAATGACGCTCCTGCAGATGATCTCAGTGATGGAGCCAGGATTGATCCCTGAGGTATCCTAGGCCTAAATTGTTCAGGGCTTCGTAACTTAATAGGAGGACTATGAACTTGGCTCAGTAGGAGATGGGGAGCCAGTGCAGCTGTTTTAACAATGTCCTTGCCCAGAGGCTCCCGTCAGCAATCTGGCTGCAGCATTCTGCACCGGGAGCTTCTGAACCAGTCCCCAGGGCAGCCCCATGTAGAGTGCATTGCAGTAATCTAGCCTTGAGATTCTTTCTTTCTTTCTTCTTCTTCTTTGGCGAGTCCTCATAGCCGAGTAAGATTGTCTTCCATAAACACAGTTTTAACAATGAGTCCTTAAGTGACTGTGGAGGCCTATTCTGGATCCACACGTCCTTCTACAGCAGGTACATTGGTTTCTGGGCGGGAGGTGATCACAGTGATGTTTTGCCAAGCATGCCTTCCTCTTAGCATGTTTCTCCCTTGTGTCCTGAGTTCGAGTGTCTTCAAAGCCCATGACACCTTTGGTAAAGGCTGTTCTCCAACTGGAGCGCTCGCAGGCCAGTGTTTCCCAGTTGTCAGTGTTTATACTACATTTTTAAAGATTTGCCTTGAGACAGTCTTTAAACCTCTTTTGTTGACCACCAGCATTATGCTTTCCATTTTTAAGTTCGGAATAGAGTAGTTGCTTTGGAAGACGATAATCAGGCATCCGCACAACATGACCAGTCCAACAAAGTTGATGTTGAAGAATCATTGCTTTGACACTGGTGATCTTTGCTTCTTCCAGTACACTGGCATTAGTTCGCCTGTCTTCCCAAGTGATGTGTAAAATTTTTCGGAGACACTGTTGATGGAATCTTTTGAGGAGTTGGAGATGGCGTTTATAAGTGGTCCATGTTTCACAAGTTTACAGTAAGGTTGGTGGTACAATAGCTTTGTAAACAAGCATTTTGATTTCCCTGCGAATGTCCTGGTCGTCAAAGACTCTGCATTTCAATTGGGAGAAAGCTGCACATGCAGAGATCAGGCAATGCTGGATTTCGGTGATTTTGTACCCCAATGGCACAGGTGCCAGGGGGCTGAGGACCCCTCACCCAGTGTTTCTCTCTGGCTACGACCCTGTGGAGACAGACAGAAGTGCTGCAATATGGCCCCTCCAATACCCACCCCAGAGGAACCAGAGACCTAAATTGCAAACATGCGCTGGATTATGGAGAAAGCTAGAGAGTTCCAGAAAAACATCTACTTCTGCTTCATTGACTACGCAAAAGCATTTGACTGTGTCGACCACAGCAAACTATGGCAAGTTCTTAAAGAAATGGGAGTGCCGGATCACCTCATTTGTCTCCTGAGAAATCTCTATGTGGGACAAGAAGCTACAGTTAGAACTGGATATGGAACAACTGATTGGTTCAAAATTGGGAAAGGAGTACGACAAGGCTGTATATTGTCTCCCTGCTTATTTAACTTATATGCAGAATTCATCATGCGAAAGGCTGGGCTGGATGAATCCCAAACCGGAATTAAGATTGCCGGAAAAAATATCAACAACCTCAGATATGCTGATGATACAACCTTGATGGCAGAAAGTGAGGAGGAATTAAAGAACCTTTTAATGAGGGTGAAAGAGGAGAGCGCAAAATATGGTCTGAAGCTCAACATCAAAAAAACTAAGATCATGGCCACTGGTCCCATCACCTCCTGGCAAATAGAAGGGGAAGAAATGGAGGCAGTGAGAGATTTCACTTTCTTGGGTTCCATGATCACTGCAGATGGTGACAGCAGTCACGAAATTAGAAGACGCCTGCTTCTTGGGAGAAAAGCAATGACAAACCTAGACAGCATCTTAAAAAGCAAAGACATCACCTTGCCGACAAAGGTCCGTATAGTTAAAGCTATGGTTTTCCCAGTAGTAATGTACGGAAGTGAGAGCTGGACCATAAAGAAGGCTGATCGCCGAAGAATTGATGCTTTTGAATTATGGTGCTGGAGGAGACTCTTGAGAGTCCCATGGACTGCAAGAAGATCAAACCTATCCATTCTTAAAGAAATCAGCCCTGAGTGCTCACTAGAAGGACAGATCCTGAAGTTGAGGCTCCAGTACTTTGGCCACCTCATGAGAAGAGAAGACTCCCTAGAAAAGACCCTGATGTTGGGAAAGATGGAGGGCACAAGGAGAAGGGGACGACAGAGGATGAGATGGTTGGACAGTGTTCTCGAAGCTACTAACATGAGTTTGGCCAAACTGCGAGAGGCAGTGAAGGATAGGCGTGCCTGGCGTGCTCTGGTCCATGGGGTCACGAAGAGTCGGACACGCCTGAATGACTGAACAACAACAATACCCACCCCACTGAGTTGGTCTCCCTCTCCCTGCCCCTTTCGCAACACAGGTCCTCCATCAGGGTGATTCAATGTTTGTTGGGATGTGGAGGTTGTGTGAATTTGTGGCCATTTGAGGTTGCTGCTTCCCGCAGCCGTCCGGGTGATTCTGTCCCAGGGAAATCTTGGAAGGAAGGGAGAGCAGGCAGCCCTCGCTCTGGTCTGGGGACTTATCCTGAGCCAGACTCAGTATTGGCTACTCTGACTGGCAGCTGTTCCTTGAGATTTTGGGCAGGGGCTGGGGGTGGACTCTGGATGACCCTTTGAGTCGCTTCCATCACCACCATTCTAAGATTCCCAGTGCATGCCTGTGCACCCTAGGAGACTGGGCTGGGTTTGGGCGGCTGCAGGCTCAGCCCCTTGGGGTTCAGCTAAGCCTTCTGCTCCTGCCAGCATCGCGGCTTGTGGGGAAGCCATCTCCCTTCTGGCTTGGCAGGCCTCCTGGGCCAAGACGGGGGGCAGGGAGGGGGACTGGCTGCCCAGGGATCTCTCCTCCTGCACGTTTCAGCGCCTGTGCCAACCCACAAATACAGGGGTCGGGATCTGCCAGGGTGGTCCCAGGCAGGCCAGGCCCATATCCCTTGCAGAAGAGGCCTGCGTTGGGGGGGGGGGTGTTGCATGTGGACCAGGGAGTGCAGCCTCCGTGGGGGTCACAGGAATTGGGACTTCCCTGGCACGGTACCTGCTTGGCTCACCTTTTCTTTTTTGGTAAACTTTTTAAGAATTCATTTTATGATCTGGATAAAAACAGAGCAGATGAAAATTAAAAGATGGAAAGTGAAGCTCTTTTCCACACTATCATTAGAAGGAGCCTTGGTCCGTTTAGTCCACTGTTACCCAAACTAGCTGGCAGCAACGCACCAGGGTTTCAAACTCGGGTCCAACCTGGGTGGTGGGGGTGGAGCGCCTTCTGCGTTTAAAGCAGTGCCCCCCCAAGCTCTGTGACCCTTCCCCAAATCGCTGCTGTTTTCTGCTCTGCTTTGCTTCTTCTGTGGTTCCTCTCTGTCTTTCTAAGTCTGTGTTTTGGGATTTTCTTGGAAACTAGGAGCTGCAGAACATTTCCTCTGCATCCAGTAAGGAAGGAGAGCCCCCCTCCCCAGCCCCGGTCTCCTCCTTCCCCGGCCCCACCAGCATTTAGCATCCTGGCTGTGAGTTGATGGGACAACAAAGGAGAAGGAGCTCTGTGTCTGTGCCCTTGTCTGACCTCAGCACAGAGTTAAACTGTGGAACCCCCTCCTGCAGGAGGCAGGGATGGCCACGAACCTGCATGGCTTTAAAAGAAGAGGGGACAAATTTGTGGAGGAGGAGGAGAGGGCTATTGACTAGCCAGGATGGCCATGCTCTCCCTCCACAGTCGGAGGCAGCAATGCTTCTGAACACCATGTACTGGAAACTACAGAGGGGAGAGTTGCTTTTGGGCTCAGGTCCGGCTTGCCAGTTTCCCATAATGGGCATCCGGTCAGGCTCTGTGAGAAGAAGATGCTGGGCTGGATAGGCTCCCTTGGGTCTGATCCAGCAGCCAGGCCTCCAGCTCCAGAAGCAGTCTATCTCGATTCCTGGGTTCTTAGGGGTATTTGGCTGTTGTGTGAACCAGATGAGCCCTCTGGGCCTGATCTTATGTTCTTTGTATGCAAAGCAGAGAGGGAAATGGCAGAAAAGCCCAAGGAATGGCTGGCAGGTGGGACATCTCCCTTCCTCTTCTCCTTCCTTTTAGTCCCAGCTCTGCTCTAGTTGCCAGGAAAGTCTGCCTTCCACACACATCCCAGGGCAGCGCGGTCCCTCACCTGCTTCCTGCGTGTGGTTGGTGGGCAGACAAGGGCCATACGGAGTTCTGACACCTGCAAGGAAATGGACGGGACAGGAAAGTTTGACCTCACCCACAAAGGCGCACTCCATTATCTCCTGAGACAGACAGATGCCAACCAGACTTCTTCACATAATGCATGCCTGACCTGCAGAACTGCCTGCAGCAAGAGCCACAGAAGGGGTGGTTTTAAAAGGGGGTTAGACAAAGCCACATAGGAAGAGAGGTCTGTCGGTGGCTCGTGGTCATGATGGCCATGTGGAACCTCCTGGCACAAAGGCAGCCTACCCTTGAATGCCAGCTGCAGTGAATGGACGGGGCTTTGGCCCTCCTGGCTGGCCAGCTTTTCTGAAAGCATGTCACGGCTGGGTGGATCCACCTGGCCAGTAGGGTTCCGTTTTCTGAGGTTTTTCTGAGGCACAATTCCTCCTAAGCCAATTTCCTGTTTCTGATGGAAGCAAACTCTCCCTGCCAACGGGACGTTTGGGTTTGAGCAGGATTTCCTGGGGTGTGAGCTGCTGTTTCCCCTTCTCCCCAAATTGCCTTGGAGGGGGGCAGAGGACGGGGAGTGTTGTCTTCCTCCTGCCCTCTGTCCAGACCTGGGTTCAACCTCGCTGACCTGCACAGTCCTCTCTCCTCCACGCTGGAGCAGCAGAGCACAGCTCCTCCTCCAAGTCAAGTCTGCTGCCGCCACGGTGGGGAGGCCTTTGCTAGACTGCCTTTGGGCCTGGAGGTCCCACAAGAGCCTAAGAAGTTCCTCCTAGATCAGGCCAAAAGGGGGGGGGGATTAGTCCAGCATCCTGTTCTCACAGTGGCTCATGAGATGCCTGTTATGAGGAGACCACAAGCAGGATCCGAACACAAGACCGGTCCCCCCTCTTGTGGTTTCCAGCAACTGGGATGCGGAAGCCTTGCTGCTTGTGACTGTGGTTAGGAGCCACCCCTAGCCCTTTCCTCCACTCCACCTGGTAAGCCAGGCCAAAGGTAATGTGAATTGTGCTACTGCTTCTTCTTCATTAAGCTACTTTCCCCCTTTTAAGCCCTGCATTTCTCCAATGCGTTCAAGGGTCCTCCCAGCCAATCCCATTCTTATCCCATTCTTATCCTCACAACAGCCCTGCGAAGTTCCATTTCTTCCATTTGTAGCCTAAAGCAGCGGGATCGATCTCTGGGTGGCTTGCAGAAGGAGTTCTGTCTCTTCACTGTGGAACAGCAGCAGCAACAAAATGAGGCACACACAGAGAGAGATTATACTACTGAGATGAAGGTTTTTGGGTTAGCTGGGATTTTTGTGTGCAAGGACTGTAGGCTCTGTTCAGATCCAAATCCCTGGACTCAGAATTCTAAAGGTGCACCTTTTGTGCCAGGTTAGTGGATCCTCAAAGCCCCCTGCCCAGTCTGAAGAGCCAGAAGATGGACCACCCTCAAGTCCTCCTGTCCCCAGCCCCCAGGCGGCTGTGTGGGTGCTGCTAAGGCCTTTGACACTGTAAATCGTAATGTCCTGTGGACTGTCCTTCTGAAAATTGGCTTCCCAGATAAATTTGTGAACATCCTTCGGCTCCTCCATGATAGTATAGCTTTGAAGACACTCAAATTCAGGACGAAAGTGAGAAACGTGCTAAGAGGAAGGCACGCTTGGCAAACCCTCACCGTGATCAACTCCCACCCGGAAACCTATGTCCCCACTGTGGAAGGACGTGTGGATCCAGAATTGGCCTCTACAGTCACGGACACACTTTTAAGGCCGTGTTCATGGAAGACAATCTTACTCAACTACGAGTGATCACCAAAGAATAAGCTTCTGGTTGGGGTCAGGCGGGCTGAAGTGGGATGCTGCCTGCACAAGTGCCACCTTCATTTCGTTTCTGACTTCCTGTGTTCCTGGCAAGGCCTCAGCGGAGCCCTGACTCAAAGGAAACCCTGTTCATTTCCTCAGCTAGCAGGACAGGAAGCCTGGAGCAAGAACACCCCCCCCCAGCCTTCAGACCTTCTCAGTGCCCCTGTGTGCCGTGGGGGGCATCTGGCTGTGCCTGGGGGGAGCGGAAGTGAGGACTTTGGCACTAATGGTTAGAGTGGTGGTCTCTGGCTGGCAAGATCAGAGTTCAAATCTTTCCTCAGCCATTCACCTCACCCTTCAGGCCCATTTCTCTCCCTCTCTCCTTAGCCTATCTCATTGGGTTGTTGTGAGGATAAAGTGGGGGTAATTGGCATCCAGGTCAGCTGCCCTGAGCTCATGAGGAACACCTGGATGAGGCCAGTGGTCCATCCAGTCCATTCTCTCGGTGACCAAACACTAAGAACCTTGGTATCTAAATAGACTGCCTCTGGAGCTGGAGGTTCCATAAGAGCACAAGAAGTGCCCGGCAACTGGATCAGGCGCAAGGGGGGCAAAATTAGCCCTGCACAGTTCTCTCAGTGGCCAACCAGATGCCCCAAGGGGAAGCCCACATTCAGCCCTCTCTCTCCACCATTGTGGTCCAGCAACGGGTGAGGCTGCAGGGCAGATGAACAGCCAGCTAAGAGCTCTGGCTCAGAGGCTGCCAGTGTTGCTGCTGCTGCAGCAGCAGCAGCAGCAGAAAACTCCCCCTGGTAGGGAGAGTTTTGGTTTTATGCTTAGGGCACTTTGCCAGTGACTCCAGATCTCCTTTCTGGGACATGGCGTCAAACAGCTGCCCCACATCTGCTGAAAAGAGGTTTGGGGGCTCCGCCCTTCCTGAAAGCCATGGACAACCTCGGATGTGTGTCCTTGCGGCTGGCTGGCAGTGGGGCTGGGGAGAAGGCACTTTGTGCACATGCTCAGAGGCACTCTTGACATTGTATTCCCAGGCCCAAAACCTTAACAAGCAGCTCTGGGGTAACTGTGTCACAGCAATGAGGGTAGCCCCAAAGCAGGCTTCCCGGCCCCCTGAGAGGGAGACCTTCTAGAGCCAGAGGAGGGACAGTCTCAGGTCTTGTCGGTTTCAGCCCACCCACCCCCCACCTGGGGGCAGAGGAGAGAGTGAGAGCGCTGACCATCTTTTTCCTTCCCTGCGTTGTTGGCCAGAAACCATTGTGGGCCATGGTGATGGTGATGATAGCTTTCTCTCTCCAGCGCTCCTTCCTGCCCCTGAGCTCAGCAGGATGCGGCCCACATGGGCCAGGGGCTGGCCTTGTTCCAAGCAGCGGTGGCTCCTCCTGGAACGGGAGAGCTGCTCCCAATTAAAGGTTGCTACCAGAAGAGCAAGCTGCTCTTTCCTGCCTTAATTGGATCAGGAGTTCTGGAGCCAAAGGGACTGCGACTGTGGTGGCCTTGTTTTCCCCCTCGCTGACTCTCCTGGCCTCGTTTTCTGAGCAACCACTGAGCTCTGGACGGGAGCTGCAGAGAGGCATTGCTTTCTGTCAGGGGAGCCGCTTGTTCCTCTGGGAGGTCCACGTGGACCCCAAAATACCCCAAGGTCCATAAGAACAGAAGAAGTCGTGGTGGACCTTGGAGTCTCAAATTTTGGCAACGCCCTGTGCAGCAACAAAATTCGGTGCTCCTTGCCCACCTTTCGCTCTCCATCCTAAATAATAGTTGCAGTGCCCCCATGGCTCTGTGCCCCCTAAATACAGCCTGGCTGCTGGTTCCTGTGGGGGACCTGCAAGCAGGATCCAAGTGCAGGCAGGATCCAAGCAGGCTCTTCTGATGTTCTTTTGAAACCTTGGAAGAGATCACAAAGGGTCTGGGAGCCCAGAGGCAGCTGGAGCAGCAGCAGCAGAAATGGGGATCAGTCAGCAGGGCAGGTGGAGGAGACTTGAGGGTGTGGGAATGTTTAGGAGTGTGATTCCCACAGAGGGAAGGGCTTGAGAAAAGGGGTGCTGAGACAAGAAGGGGCTAACATGGAGTGTAAGTGGCCCATTCTCCTTAGCAAGGATCTGGGGGCTGTGTGGGAGGTTCAGGGGAGCTTCTGTTGATTTTTTCACTTGCCATCTTCTTTGGCAATGTGCATGTTGCAGTAGCACTGCTGTTACTGACTTGACTGGGAAACCTGAAAGGAAAAATGTGCCGTTTAGAAAGGGGTATTCATTCTCATTCTCTCTCTCTCTCTCTCTCTCACACACGCACACTTTGAACCTCTCTTCTGGGTCCTTGGCCTCATCCAGGAGGCTGTTCTTACGTCCTTATGTTCCTGAACTCTTTAGATTGTACCTTTCAGGCAAGGCAGGTTCCGATTAACTCCTAGGCAGAAACGCTCTCTTGCTTTGGCCTTGGAAGCAGCCTTGAACTTTCATGTCTTGGCCTGCAGAGTCCTGAGAATTGTAGTTTCTGTGAGGGTGGGGCTGTTGAGTAGTTCAGCCCCCCACCCCACCCCTTTGTGGCGTTTGCAGGGTGCCTGGTTGAGATCTGGCTGCTGAAGCAGGATTTGCTGCAGGAAATCCTTTGGAGGAGATGTTATCTGGCTTCCCACCCCCAACGCTGACCCACGGGAGGGGCTTCAGAGGGGCTTTCCAGGAATACAGCCTTGGAATGGTGCCTGAAAGTGCGTCACTTGCAGCCAAGGAGCAAAACTATGTTTTGCCTCCTCCTATCAGACTGATTTCTCAGGGATTACTAACAGCCTTGGGTTTCAGGCGGGATCTGTGTTTCCCTGCCCCAAAGTTGGGGCGACCAGAGTGACACTCTTAACTTGCAAAATAGAGGGATCCCTGCTCTCCCCCCAGGAAGGAGGGGTTTTGCCTGGAGCTGGTGAGAATGGGGCATCCAGACCAGGGCCCCAAATTCTCCTCCAGGCCCAGAATTGGAAGCTGGGTGCTGGACAGATTCACAAGAGAGAAAAGAAAGTCCTTCTTCACACAGTGCCTCGTGGAGACAGTGGTGGCCCCCAACTTGGATAGCTTTGAAAGAGGATGGAGCTCTCAAGGGCTGCTACCTACAAGGGCTATGCTCTGCCCTCCACAGTTGGAGGAGGCAATGCTGCTGAATTTCAGTTGCTGGGAACTGTGTTTGAAATTAGCCAGAGGCCAGGTGCAATTTGCACTTGGCTATCAGCCACTTGTGACCAAGTGAAGATGCCTGGGCGCTGTCAGGATGGCACCTGACATCATCACCATCTGGGGATTATTGGGTCTGGACTGTTTTCACACACTAATACCCCATCCTGTAGAATGCTATCTGTTATATTTTATCTGCACAACCAGGCACCAAAATGCTTTTTCTGTGCAGCCTGAGCAGGAGCAGTGAACGACGTTAAAGTGAATTGTTGTTGCTTGTCTTCTTCCACTGCCCTGCTCACATTTGGGAAGAATATTTTCACGTTGTGAATGGTCTGTGTCCCCATTTAAAAAAAGGACATGCGGACTGCCTCTGCATCAAGGGACTTTTCGTCTTTGAAGTTCTCAGCGTTCTGAACTGAGCTCAAGGTTGTCATTTGAACTAGCCGGATGTTTAACTGAGAATCACTCATTCCATCATTTGAAAAATAAGACTTGAGAGCCGTCTTGTCCCCAAATGGCAACTAGACATTCGATTTTGGCGACTGCAACCTTGGTCCATGAAGCCATTTGGCACCTAGCTCTTATATCTGAGTTTCTTGACATTTGCTAGGAACTGCAGGAGGGGAGAGTTGCTTGGATCCTGCTTGTGCCTTTCTAAGAGGTATCTGACTGGCCCCCGTGAGAACAGGATGCTGGACTTGGTGGGCCACTGGCCTGATCCAGCAGGCTCTTCTTTGGTTCTTGTGACAGCTGAGGTTGGGGCCAGGGGATGCCTCTGGTTTACCTGTTGCTCCAGCAGTTTTTTCTGCTGCTAGATTAAGATTCTTCAACCTGCAGCTGCCCATTGTTGAGAACTTAAGCCAGGCACTTTCAGGGCATGTGCTCAGTTTACAAATACATCAAGAAATGACAGCTCCTCTGAGGATGTGCAGAGTGCCTTCCTCACTATCAAAAAATGTTAGATCGATAATATTTATTAGAAAGAAGCATCAGTACAGATGGCGCTTTACAGCACGAGTTAGAAAAGAGGGGCAGTCCTTGCCCCCCGGAGGGATGACAGGGGGAGGATGGGGGGGGAGTCATATGGGATGCCTGTGAGCCAGTGCAGGGGCAGGCGGCCTTTTGGCCTTGTTTGTTTCTTCAATGCACTTAGATCCTACCTTTTCCTCCAAGGAGTTCAAAGTGACTTGGACGGAGTTCTTCCCCCTTCTCACTGTCTCCCCGCTGCAACCCTGCAATGTAGGCTGTGCTGAGGGGGGAAGTGATTAGCCCCAAGGGCACACACAGAGAACTTCATGGCCATGGGGGGGATTTCAACCCTGCTCTCTTCTGGGTCCTAGTCCAATGCTCTAACCACTACACCACACTTGTGATGGAGGGGCATAGAATCATAGAATCCTAGAGTTGGAAGAGACCACAAGGGCCATCCAGTCCAACCCCCTGCCAAGCAGGAAACACCATCAAAGCATTCCTGACAGATGGCTGTCAAGCCTCCGCTTAAAGACCTCCAAAGAAGGAGACTCCACCACACTCCTTGGCAGCAAATTCCACTGTCGGACAGCTCTCACTGTCAGGAAGTTCTTCCTAATGTTTAGGTGGAATCTAAATGTTTAGGTGGAGTGGTGCCTGTGCCGAGGGTGGTCCTGCCCCATTTGCCCCTTCTGGATGATCGCCTCCTCCCTGCAGTGAGGGCTGTGCTGTTCCCTGACCGAGATTCCCAGCTCCCCCCCCCAAGAGGTCACTCTGCTTCTCTTTTGCCCCATCAATATCTTCCTTCCTCCACCCCCTCCATCCACCATTCTCTGTGCAACTCTGCTTACTGCAGTCAATAAATAAATAAATAAATAAATTGTCCAGTAGCACCTTAGAGACGAAAGCTTATACCAAGAACAAACTCAGTTTGCCATCCAACCTCTGCTTAAAAACCTCCTGGGAAGGAGAGTCCACCACCTGCCATGAATCCATTCAATTGTCAAGTGGATCTTGCTGTTTTTGCCTTTTGCATTCTCCCCCCCCCCCGCCTGCCCCCATATTCTTTCTTCTGTTTCTGAAATGTGCTGAATAACAGAGTGAGGAAGTGCATTCCAAGAAGGAGCTTCTCTCCGTCCTGGGGGAGTGGGGGTGGGCCAGAGGCAGGGCGGTTTCCTTCCCTGTGTGGATGGCAGAAGGAAGGGGGTGCTTGGGAGGGGCTGGTTCTTGGCTCCGCAGCCCCCTTCCCTTGCTTGGCCTCCTGCTAACTCTTTGAGCCTTTTCTGACACCTCTGGGACCTTAGGGTAATAAATTAACACAACCATTCCAGGGGGTGGAGTGTCTCCCCTATGAGAAAAGGAGGCAGCATTTGGGCCTTTTTAATTTAGAGAAAAGTCAAGTAAGAGGTGGCATGATAGCAGTTTATAAAATTATGTCTGGCACAGAGAAAGTGGAGATGGTGAAATTTTTCTTCCTCTGTCAAACTCTCCCCCAGAAGGCAGTGATCGCCTCCAACCTGGAAGGCCTTAAAAGAGGATTGGACAAATTCCTGGAGGAATAGAATTGTAGAATTGGAAGGGACCCCAAAGGTCCTCTAGTCCAACCCGCTCTTGCAATGCAGGAATCTCAACTCAAGCATCCCTGAGAGATGGCCACCCAACCTCTGCTAAGAGACCTCCAAGGAAGGAGATGCTGCCGCCATTGTCAGGAGAGGACTATCGCTGGCAGCCAGACACAATGGCTCCACAGCCAGAGGCAGCAATGCTCCTGAATGCCAGTTGCTGGAAACCACAGGAGGGGAGAGTGGCTCACACTCAGATCCTGCTTGGAGATTTCCCACAGGCAACTGCTCAGCCACTGTTAGAATAGGATGCTCAACTGGACGGGTCATTGGCCTGATCCACCAGGCTCTGCTTATGTGGTCGAAAGGCTGCATTTAAATGGAATGAATATAATAACGTTCTTATGTCCCTCTGTCTCACACCTTGTGAATTGGCCCCAAAGCACAAGCCAGCCTGCTCAGGTGTTTTTGGAGGTGGGGTTGGGGCAAAGGGTAAAGGCCCAGAGTGTGAGAAACTTTGCTCTGGTTTCATGTTCACAGAAACAGCTTGGCTCTAGTTGCTGGTTCCTGTGCTCCTCTGCCAGCATTGGGGAGTTAAGTGATGTACTTGCATGTGTGAAGCTGGCCAGAGAGGGGGGCTCAAGGAGGTGGGGGGAAGAGACAGAAGGAATGGCAGAGAGGTTGACTCAAGCTTTGCACATGGAATGGAAGGAAGGAAGGAAGGAAGGAAGGAAGGAAGGAAGGAAGGAAGGAAGGGAGGGAGGGAGGAAGGAGGGCAGTGCCATTGAGAAATAGCCTCAAGTGGGGTTTGAAGGAGGTGTGCGAATGGGCTTCCCTCACTTTGGATTTGAGGTGGGCCTTCTGGAATGCCTCAGTCATTTGTGTGAAGCCTTTTCTGCATTCCTGCAGGGGACCTTCAGAATCATCTAGTCTGACCCCGCAAGTTGGCTCAGGCTCCAGAGCAGGGAGGAGAGCTGCCTGGGACACTGGGCCTGTCTCCTGGCTGCCTTGCAGCATTCCTGGCCCAGGCCTGGCCTGCCTCTCTCTCCCCATTGCCCCTCGCTGCCTGCAACTCTGGCTTTGCTGAGCCTACAGAATGCCTGGCATTCTCCCACGCTCTCGCCATGATGCACGGCTGGTGATGCTGCAGCCGAGGGAGGTGGGAGAGAGAGAGACCTGAACAGGCCCCTCTTTGTCTTGGGCTCGGAGTGGGAGCAGATCTCTCTCCACTGCATTTTGTATTCAGAGGTTGGAGGGAGCAGAGCAGGAAAGGAGGTGGCCCCAGGGGGCCCCAGGCAGAACATCTGCTGCTTGCACCTGAACAGTTCTGGTCAGCTCACCTCAAAAGGGATATTGTGGAGTTGGAAGAGGTTCAGAAAAGGTCCACCAAAGCGATCAAGAGAGTGGAAAGAAGTGAAAGAATCATAGAATCATAGAATCATAGAGTTGGAAGAGACCACAACCATCCAGTCCAAGCACCCCCTGAAAAGACCATCAAAACTGACCATCAAAGCATTCCCAGATGGCTGTCAAGCCTCTGCTTAAAGACCTCCAAAGAAGGAGACTCCACCACACTCCTTGGCAGAAAGAAACATCAGAACAGAAGAAGAGCCTGCTGGATCAGGCCAGTGGCCCATCTAGTCAAGCATCCTGTTCTCACAGTGGCCAGCTAGGTTTTTGTGGGAAACCAGCAAGCAGAATCTGAGCACCAGAGCAGCCCTCTCCCCTCCCGAAATTTCCATCCTGGGTGGCGCTGTGGTCTCAACCACTGAGCCTCTTGGGCTTGCTGATCGGAAGGTCAGTGGTTTGAATCCCCGCGACGGGGTGAGATCCCGTTGCTCTGTCCCAGCTCCTGCCAACCTAGTACTTCAAAAGCACACCAGTGCAAGTAGATTAATAGGTACCTCTGCAGCGGGAAGGTAAATGGCATTTCCATGCGGTCTGGTTTCCGTCACGGTGTCCGTCACGGTGTCCCGTTGTGCCAGAAGCGGTTTAGTCATGCTTGCTACATGACTCGGAAAGCTGTCTGTGGGCAAACGGCGGCTCCCTCAGCCTGAAAGCGAGATGAGCGCCGCAACCCCATAGTTGCCTTTGTCTGGACTTAACCACCCAGGGGTCCTTTACCTTTTTACCTTTACCTCCATAGCCTTTTCCTCCATGAATTTGTCTAATTCTCTTTGAAAACCACCTAAATTCTTATCTTATGCTTATGAGTCCCACTTCTTCAGCCAGAAGCACACATTGTGGGATGTGAATCCAGAGTGCGCACGCGCGCACACACACACACACACACAGAGTTTAATGTGAGTGTGAGGACCTGCAAGGGGGCTTACTCACACTTAACAATTCTTTGCACTTTCCAGGCCTAGGTCTGCCTTTTAAATCTCCATGTCTGAATGTTCTTGTTCATGCTCCAGAGTTTCCCCTGCGGAAACCCACTCTTTACTGCTGAATCGGAGCAAACCTCAGTCCGTGGGAAACCCAAATTGCCATTGGTTGCGCTTCAGCTTTAAAGAGCATTCAGAGACGGAGATTTGAAGTGGCGACCTGTGTCTGGACAGCACAGGGCAAAAGGCCAGTGTGGAGAAGCTCAGAGTCTGCTTTCGGCCCTGGGGCTCCTGCTGCCTTGGGTTTCTCCAGGGAGATGCCAGCCAGAGCTCCAGGGGGCAGTTGCCGAGGAGGGGGAGGTGTTTGGGAACGGCTCCAGGAATGCTAGCGATGCCCATGAGGGGTTGGCCAAGACGCTGCGTCCCTTTGTCCCTCTGGCCTGGGAATGTGCGGCATCGCGTCTTGACCTTTTGGGGAACAGCGTGGCGTGGGCCCTCAGAGTCTAGGCGTGGGAATGAAATGCCACCCCTCCATGGCAGCCTGGGATTTCACCAAGGGAGGGAGCAAGTGCTGGCTGGAGTCTTCTTGGGCAGGGAAAGGAGGGCAGCAAGAAGGAACAGTGGGAGAGGAGGAGAGGGCCGTCTGTGGAAGCCTAGGGGGCCATGCCTCCCTCTCCAGAGGTGGCTTTCTCCTCTCCATCCCAGATGCTGAGGCCTATGGGGATGATGGGCATAAAAACCTCAGAAGATCCTGGCAGCTGGGCCAGACCAATCGCCCATCTAGTCCAGCATCCTGTTCTCACTGTGGTCAAATACCCCTAGGGAGCCAGGGCTCTAGATAGACTGCCTCTGGACCTGGAGGTTCCATAAAAACTTAAAAAGAGCCAGGCTACTGCTTGGTGGTCCTTCTGGATCCTCTGCTGTTGCTTGAGGCTCAGGTGGCCTCAGTGGCCTGGAGTGCCTTCCATCGGCTTCAGCGGGTGGCCCAGCTGTGCCCTCATCTGGACAGAGAGAGCCTAACTTCTATTGTCTATGCTTTGGTAACCTCTGGGTTGGATTACTGCAATGCCTTATACGTAGAGTGGTTTCTGAACTTCAGCTGGTGCAGAATTTGGCAGCTAGGCTGCTCACTGGGACAAGACTGGAGCATATGATACCGATCCTGGTCCAACTGCGCTGGCTTAGTTTCCCAGCTGAATTCAGAGTGCTGGTTTTGACCTATGAAGCCTTAAATGGCTCAGGACTGCAATACCTCAAGGGCCAACTCTTTCCATATGAACCTACCCAGACCCTGAGATCATCTTCTGAGGCCCTCCTTCGTGTGCCACCTCCTTGAGAGGTCTGGAGGGTGGCAACACGAGAACGGGACCTTCTTTGCAGTGGCTCCCCATCTGTGGAATGCTATCCCTAGGGAGGTTTGTCTGGCACCTTCATTATACACCTTCAGGCACCAGGCAAAAACATTCCTCTTCTCCCCAGCCTTTGGCTGATTATCATCCAATACCCTTTTAAATGTGTTGTGGGAATTGGGTTATTGGTTTGTATTTGTTTTATTATGTATTTTGTGTTATCATTTTGTGTTTTTATGTTATGACTCCTGTGATCTTCAGTATACAAATATAATAAATAATAACAAAGAAAACAATCATTTCCCCCTCCGCAGCTGCAGAGGGCCAGGCTCCAGGGAGCCACGTGTTCAGGACAAGGCAGCCAGCAGCTGTAAGTACCTGGGCACCTGCCCCTCCTCCACCACCACTGTTGCAGCCCCCACCCTCAAGCTGTGCTCCCCCTGTCTGAATTCTGGGTCAGTCCCACCAGAAACCCTCTTCAAGGAAGCCTGGGAATTGCACTCCTGCAGGTGGACCTCCTCTCTCAAATGACACTCACAGTGCAGCTCTTTGGACTGCGGACACAACCCTGTGCCCATTTTCCAGATAGGCAGCAGGTGAATTGATGGCCCTGCCCCAACTCTGCCTGCCTGCCTGCCTGCTGCATTTATATCCCACTTTGTTCTCAAATGAGCTCAAGTTGCACACATGGTTCTCCCCCTCTTCATTTAATCCCCACAACAACCCTGTGAGGTAGGATAGGCTAAGAGGCAATGGCTGGCCCAAGGCCACTCAGTGAGCTGCATAGCCCAATGGGGATTTGAACCCTGGTCCCCCAGGTCCTAGTCTGACACTCTAAGCACTGATCCATCACTGGTTAGGACTTGAACTCGGTCCTCCCAGGTCCAGGGTTCTCCCACTGGTTCTCTGGGCCTGGCGATCATCTCTCTGGACGTTTTGCAGGTCAGCACCCTCCCTGGTGGGCTCTTGCTGTTTCTCCACTCCTCCATGACTCCTGCCGGCAGATCTCTAGGTGGGAGTGGGTCTCTTACAAAGCCGTGTGTGTGTGTGTGTGTTTAAGTTGTGATTCCTGCATTGCATGATGTTGGACTAGGTGACTCTTGGGGGTCCCTTCCAACTCTACAGTTCTGTGGTTCTAAGTGTAGCTCAGGTGTGCTTATTTCCAGAACTGGTTGGGGCCTGTGTTGCTCTGTTGCAGTAAAAGCAGCAGGTCTACTTATAATCATAGAACTGCAGAGTTTGCAGGGCACCCCATGGGTCATCTAGCCCCACCACCTGCAATGCTGGAATCCTAGCTGCAGAATCCCACCAGACCTCTGCTTTAAAAACCCCAACGAAGAAGAGTCCACTACCTTCTGAGGGAGCCTGTTCCCGAGTTGCGGCTGTGTCCCTTCAGCACCTCCCCAGCCCAGACCGATTGTGCCCATGTTGCCACTGGTGTTGTCTACTACAGAGGCCAGCCCCCCTGCCCCGCTGCACCCCATTCGCAGCTGGGCCCCCACCTCCTGCTTCTCTCCTGCCTTCCAGACAGCCGGCTCCAAAGGGAATGAGCAGCCGCAACCCCCCGCAGGCAGCCCCCCGCACCTGTCCCCCGAGGAAGCTGATGACGCAGATCGAGCAGTAAGTCGGGAAGAGGGTGGGGTTGGGGGTAGACAGACAGGGAGACACGTTCTAAGGGTGGGAGAGGCAGGTAGGGCTGTGGCCCCCCCAAGGAGGAGGGGCAGGTAACACATTTGAAGATGTGGGGTGGAAGGCAGTTTGGGTGCCTGAGCCTGTTGCCCATCCAAGGTGTGGTGATGTGGAAGGATGGCTTCTGCTGCCTCTTACATCTCCATGCATTGCCTAGTTAAACTATGGAACTCCCACCCACAGGAGGCAGTGGAGGCTACCAACTTGAATGGCAGATGGTGCAAATCATGGAGGAGAGGGCTATTGATGCCTACTAGCCATGAGGGCTACGCCATGCCCTGCACAGTTGGAGGCAGCAATGCTTCTGAATGACCATTTCTTGAACCTGCAGGAGGAGATAGTGGCTCTTGTGCTTGGATCCTGCTTGTGATCTTCCCACTGGGGCATCTGGTTGCCAGCTGTGAGAACAGGATGTTGGTCTAGACAGGCCCCAGTTGGCCTGATCCAGCAGCCAGGCTTTTTGTATGTTCTTATGGAACCTCCCAGTCCAGAGGCAGTTGATCTGGATTCTTAGGTGAAAAGAGCAGGCTGGACTCGATGGGTTCTTGGCCTGATCCAGTACCTCGTCTTATGCTCTTAGGTTATCTGAGGTCACCATTAGGAGGGGCAGAGAGGGGGAAGCTGGCTCTGGGCTGGCCAAGAGGGGAGGGGAGTTTAGGAGCCTTGGCTCCCTGGGCTCCAACCAAAGTCTCCACCAACGTTTAAACCAGATGGGGAAAGGAGAATTGCTGGGTGGTGTAGGGTGGGTGTGTGGATGGTTCTTCCAAGAAACTCCCACTAGCAAAATAGCTCCACCCTCTTCCCAAAAGAAGCATGAGCCCCTGGAAGTAAGCTGTGAGCGAACTGGTCCCCAACTGGTCTGGTGTGCTGTGTGGACACCCTCTCGGTTCCCTCCCAGGCCCAGAAGGAGAAGCTGCATGCAGAGCTGAAGAGAGTCCTGCAGAGGAAAGGCGAGAGCCAGCGCAGCTCCGAAGAGGCCGGGGCAGCCGAGGAAGAGGAGAGGGGGGAGCCCCTGGCCCCAGTCAAGATGGAGGCACAGCTGAGCTCCATGGAGAAAACCATTGAGACCTCCGAGCTGCTGGAGATCATCGTGGAGACGGAGGCGGAAGCCGGGGTCAGCGGGATGAGCGTGGCCGGAGGGGGAAAGAGCGGCCTCTTCGTCAAGGACATCCTGAAGGACTCGCCTGCTGCTCGGGCGCTGAGCCTCCGCGAAGGTGAGGCTCCCTGTTGGTGGAGGGAAAGAGCAGCCGCCTGGCACGAAGCCAGAGTCCAGCTCCCTCCTAGCTCAGTGTTGCCTGCACCGGCTGGAAGCAGTGGCCGTTTGGGGTTTCTGCTCCCAAACCTCGCTGGAGATTTAGTCTTTATTGCATTTATGTCCCACCTTTTTCCACCAAGAAGCTCAAGGCGGCCTGCTTGGTTCTACCCCTCTTCACTTAACGCTCACAACAACCCTGTGATGTAGGTTAGGCCCTCCAGGTCTCACCCAGCAAACGTCATGGCTGAATGGGGGGATTGGAAGTGTGGTCTCTCCTGAATCCCGGGGCTCATCTAATGCCCTCAACAACAACTCTCTGTGAGGGAGGTGAGCCTGAGAGTGACCAAGCGGTTTCCACACTGGTCATTCCTACATCCCAGTCCAATGCTCTAACCACTGCACTACACTGCCAGTGAAGGGAGGGAGGGCAGGAGGGGGGCCTGATGAACAGGGGTGATTTTCTGCTCTGGGTTGGCACAGCTACAGCCCCTCCCTTGCCCTCTGTGATGGGGGCAGCTTCTACAGAAAGTTTTGCTCCTTGTGCACAGCTCCTAGGAGACCAGACGGAGGGAGAGGCAAGGGAGGCAGCTGGTGCCTCTGTGCCCTGCTGGGGAACTATCCCTTCAGGACCTTGGCAGCCCCGGACAGGGTTCAGCCTTGGTACGGGCTAAGGGTGCAGCTGCTGAACAGGGACAGGAATGGTCTCTGCATGTGGGCAGGGGCACTCTTGCCAGTTGTGTCAATAATTCCAGAGCCAAAGTTTGCTCCTGTAAAGTTGCCCCAGACAGCGTCTCTGGAGTTTCAGGCCTTGGCCCTGTTTTCTGGCCTGCCCCCTTCCTGTAGATAGAGCTAAGGGCAGCAGGAGGGACTACACTGCAGGGCTGTGGCTCAGCTTCTACATCTTCCCCCGTCCACCCCCCTTGTAGGCGACCAGCTCCTGAGTGCCAGAGTCTATTTTGACAACATCAAGTACGAAGATGCCTTGCAGATCCTCAAGTGTGCCGAGCCGTACAAGATCTCCTTTTGCCTGAAGCGGACTGTACCCAGCACTGACATCTCCCGCAAGCCTGGAGCCACCACCTTTGAAGTGAGGGGCCCCAAAGCCAAGATGGCCAAACTGGTAGGTGACCCAGTGACAGGGTTTACCCCCCTGCGTCTCCAGGGGTGAGAGGGTGCCTGGGGTGGCACCTAGAGTTCGGCATAGATATTCTATGAACTGGTACTGAGAGGCATCACTGTCTCCAAATGGGGATGCTGAACTTGGCCATCCTAGCTAGTAGCCATTGCTAGTCCTCTCCTCCTCCGTGACTTTGTCTAATCTACAGGAGGCAAATTAAAAAACTACTTTAAAAGAGGAATGGGCCAATTCATGGAGGAGGAGGAGGAGAGGGCTGTCAGTGGCTCACAGCCACAATGGCTCTGCTCTGCCTCTGAATCCCAGTTGCTGAAAACCACAGGAGTTGCTCTTGTGGTCAGATCCTGCCTGCTAGTTTCCCTCTGGTTGGCCACTGTGAGAACAGGATACTGGACTAGATCTCCTCTTATATTCTCTTTTAAAGACATCCAAATTGGGAGTGAGTTCCACAGGGCATCATTAACTACAAACCCGAAAATGTGGGATGGGATCCAGTTTGGGGGTGCAGGGTTTTCACTGCAGAACTTTGGCACAGGTTTGAAGGAGATCCCAAATTTGGGGTTTCATAGTTAATACTATAATCCTGTTTCACAGTTTATGCTGCAGGGAGAAGGAACCTCTTTCACTTGTCCTGAATCATCACTGGATGTCCACAAGTTCCAGCATTATGAGGGAGGGAAACATCCCTGTATCTCCTTTCTCCATTCCATGCACCACTTTATATATGTGGCTCCTTTCGCTCACCTTCTCTCTGGGCGCCTCTTGCCTGAGACTCACGCAGCCCTTGCACTTCTTTCCCCAGAACATCCAGAGCTTGACGTCACTGAAGAAAAAGAAGAAGAAGAAGAAGGTGGCAGCAGCGGCTGCAAAGGCCAAGGACCTGCAGGCGGCGTCAGGGGCATCCTGGAGCGGGGACTTGGCTGGCAGCAAGCTGGACGTGGCTCCCGTCGACGTGGAGTTCTCTCTGCCCAAGTTCTCCAAGCTGCGCAAGGCCAAGAGTGCAGGAGAAGTGGCTGTTTCGGAGCCCAGCCCAGACACCTCTCCTCGCCTGTCCTCCCTGGAGACCAAGCGGCGCAGGCTGAAGTTCCCCAGGCTGAAGGTTAAGGAGGCTGCGGCAGCGAGAGCCAAGGGAGCCGGGGGCCTCTCCCGCTTCAGCGTGCCCTTCGGCAAGGCCAAGAGGGCAGAGGCCAAGGCAGGAAGCAATTTCCAGGCCCCGCAGGTGGAGCTCGACTTGCCACTGCCCAAAGCTGGGTCTGGCAGAGGGTCCCCCAAAGGCAGAGTCCAGGCCACCCAGTTTGGCCTGCCCAAGGTGGAGGCCACCCTGCCCAAAGTCAGTGGGGTGGAGATCCCAGAAGGGGGTCTCCAAGGTGGTCTGAAGCTGCCTGTGGCTGAAGTGGCAGCCCCCAAGGTGGACATTGACCTGTCCTTCCCTGGGCTGGAGAGAGCCGCCCCAGAGATGACCCCTAAAGGGGAAGGCTTCAAGATCAGGGTCTCTGCTGAGGAGGTGGAGCTGGAAGCACCCAGCGTCAAGGTCCCAGCTGTCGAAGTGGCCCTGGGCAAAAAGGAAGAGCGGGAGGAGAAGCTGAAGGCAGGGGTGGCCCTGCCCCCCCTGGAGGTGGGGATCCCCTCAGTGGAGCTGGAGATCCCCCTGCCCAAGGGGAAGGCTGAAGTGGAGCTTCCGAAGTCCATAGTGGAGGTCCCAGACGTCTCCGTCAAGGTTCCTTTGCTCAGCCTGCCCAAACTGGGCTCCAGAGCCTCCCTGGAGAAAGGGGAAGAAGGCAGGCTGCCCCAGGTGGAGCTCAGCATGGGGAGGCATGAAAGCCCCAAGGCAAAAGCCAAAGGCCCCAAGATCCAGCTCCCAGGATTCGGGATCTCCCTGACGGAATGCAAGCCGGAGAGCAAGGAGGGGGCCGTGTTCCCCGAGGTGAAGGTTCCATCTCTGGACATCGCTCTCCCCAAAGTGGGCGACGTGCCACTTCCCAGGCCCATGGTGGAGGTGGCAGCCCCCACCGGGAGGCCAAAGTCAGGTGAGGTTGCCGAAGCACCCGGGTTCAAGTTCCAGGTGCCGCAGGTGTCTCTCCCAAAGTTTGACCTCTCTGCCAAGGCAGACTCCCTGCCCCAGATGCACACCCAGGCACCCAGGCTGGAAGGTGAGGCCGGCGTGAAGGTCAGCATCCCCAAGGTGGACCTCTCCTTGCCGGCAATGAGGCTGCCAGACATGCAGCTGCCCAAGGCCCCTGTGCCCCGGCCAGAGTTGGACATCTCCGCGGAGAAGCCGCGAGTGGAGGTGGCTGTCCCTGTTGCTCGCCTGAGCTGTCCGTCGGCAGTCGTGCCAGCGCTGGACATTGACTTGCCCAAAGTTGGGCTTGAACTGGATCTGCCAAAGGTGGAGAGAGAGCCGGCAGCCTCCAAGCAGCTGCCTCGGGGCCACGAGGTCAAGCTCAGGGTGCCCTCACCCAAGGCTGTGAGCAGAGACTTGGAGGTGGAGATCAGTGTCCCCACATGCCAAGGGGGCCTGCCAGAGGCAGAGCCAAGGGAGAGGGTCTTGGAGGGCCCTGATGTCAGCGGGATGGTGGCCAAGATCCCCAAAGTGGACCTTTCTCTGGGGAAGGCATTGCCGGGAGTGGAAGGAGCGGCAGAGAGCAGCCTGGCTGTGAAGGGCCAGCCCTGGCCAAAGGTTGGTCTGGAAGTGGAGGGGGCCAAAGTGAAGCTGCCCTCTGTCGAAATCCCATCCGTCAAGATCCCAGACGTGACCCTTGAGGGCAGCAAAACCCTGGAGGCTGAGGCCAGCATCAAGGCACCCAGATTTACGCTCCCCAAGTTCAGCATCCCAGGCCCCAAAGCCTGGGCTGGCCGCCCAGAGGCCTCAGCACCCGAGGCGGAGGGTGGCGTGGAAGCCAAGCTGAAAGTGCCAAAGTTTGGGATTTCCTTCCCCAAATCGAAAGTGGATGTGGAAGGGATGGCACCCAAGGGAAGGGCAGCTGCAGCCCTTGAGGCTCATGGGGGCGTGGAGCTGCCAGCGGTGGATGTCATAGTGCCGGCGGTGGACGTGGACCTCGGCCTCCCCGCATGGCCCGGTGAAAAGCCTTCTGGCACCCCCTTGCCCGAGGCTGGTGTTGAGCTGCCTGACATCAAGCTGAAAGTACCCAAGTTTTCGCTGCCCAAATTCCGGGGGAAAGGCAAGGAAGGGGACCTGGCATTTGAGAGCCAGGAGGGCAAGTTGAGAGGGAGCAGGGAGGCCTTGGCAGGAGACCTGGGCACAAAGGCGCCTGAAAAGGAGGCCAAAGTCTCCAAGTTCAAGATGCCCTCGTTCGGCCTCATGCGCAGGGACACGGCGGGCATGGAAGCAGAAACCAAGAAAGCTCCTGGCAGCCCCAAGGAGAAGCCCAAGGGGGGCCACTTCGCCAAGATGCCCAGGCTGAAGCTCTCCTCCCCCAAGGTGGAAGCAGACCAAGGGAAGCTGGCACACCTCCAGGCCCCGCACGAGCTGGAAGTGAAGGTTCCCCAGGTGGAGTTGCCCAGGATCAGTGCCAGGGATAAGGTGGGGCTGGCCGTGGGTGCAGAGAGCCCCACCCTCAAGGTGAAGGTGCCCTCTCTGGAGATATCCATGCCCAGCAGCAGAGGCGAAGGAGAAAAGCCAGCGGTGGATGTCTCGGAGGCCGACCTCCGTGGATACGAAGGGGAGCTGAAGATCCCCAGGGTACCCTCTGTGGGCATTTCCACCCCCAAACTAGAGCTGGAAGTGAGTTTACCCACAGCCAGGGTGGAGGAGCCCACGCTGCCAGCAGAGGCCAAGATCAAGCTGCCGCAGGTGGAGCTGCCAAGGTTTGGGAGAGCGGAGGAGGGCGGGGCAGAGGTGCAGCTGCTTGGGGGGCGCAGGCTCAGCTTTGGGGAGGAAGGTGGGGAAGGGGCGGTTGACACTTCCCTCCTGGGCACCAAGATCCGGTTGCCCAGAGTAGACCTCTCCTTGCCCAAGGGCCGTCTGTCGGATACGGAGCTGCCCCTGACGGCAGAGGGGGGAGAGGTGGTCCCCGAAGGGTCAGAAGTCAAGTTTCAGATGCCTTCTGTGGGGCTGCCCAAGTTCTCCACCCCCCGAGTGAAGGCCCCCGAGGTGGAGCTGGAAGTGGGCTCAGAAGCAGGGAAGGGATTACGCTCCAAAGCTGGGGGCCCGGTCATCAAGCTAGCCAAATTTGGGGGCTCCACCTCGGACAGGGAAGTGGAAGCTGAGGCAGATTTGCCCCGAGTCCCACAGCTAGAGCTGAAGGCCCCCAAACTGAGAGGCAGCGCGGAGGCACTGAGCCCCGAGGCCAAGGAAGCCGCCCGGATCAAGATGCCCTCTGTGCCCATTGGCTTTGGCCTTGCCAAGGGGGAAGCAGAGGCCTGGGGGTCCTCTGAGGAGGGCAAGTTCAAGATCAAGCTCCCGTCCCTGGGCCTCTCCAAAGCAGGTGCAGACACCCAGCCCCTCTGCCCCCCACCTGAAGGGCCAGACTTCTCCTTCAAGATGCCCCAGATCGCACTGCCAGATGTGGGCTTCTCGGTGGACCAGGAGGGTAAGAGTGAGGCTGCCCAGTGGGAAGCAGGGAAGCTGCCAGATCTGGATGTGGAAGTGGGAGGGTTCGAGGCCAGGCTGAAGGCGCCCCAGATCAAGGTGCCAGCTGTGGAGCTGTTGGGCCACCAGGGGGATGGCGCTCCCCCTCCAGGCCGGCGGGGCTCAGGCGGAGACGAGGCGGAGGGGAAGAGAGCGGCCTTCCACGTGCCTGGCGTGGAGCTCTCAGCCCCCAGCCTCAAGGCACATGCAGAGTACCAAGTGGAGGGGGCCCAGCTCCGCCATGGCAGCTCCCAGGAGCTGAGGGGGGGCCAAGGTGGGGAGGCCCCTGAGGCAGAGGTGGGGAAGAGGTACAAGGTGAAGATCCCCAAGTTTGGGCTGTCTTTGCCCAAAGGGGGAGCAGAAGGTGGGGAAGGAGGACCCCCTGGGCACGAGGGGGGGGCCAAGGTCAAGAGGCCCACGTTTGGGCTGGGGAGGGCCAAGGGCAGAGGGGCAGAGGGGCTCCTAGAGGGGGAGGGGGAGGAGGCAGATGGCAGCAAGGGGGTGATGGCCAAGCTGAAGCTGAAGCCCCCCACCTTTGGGCTCTCCCTCTCACCCAAGACCAAGGGAGGCCGTGCCGAAGTCAATGGGGAGCTGGAGGACGGCTCTCCCCTGAAGATGAAGGTGCCCAAACTGGGCTTCTCCAAGGGCGAGGGGGGCCCCCAAGTCAATGGGGAGCAGGCGGGAGCCTCTCTGCACAACGGGGCCAAGCTGGGCAAGATCCGCCTACCGCAGGTGGAGCTCTCCTCCCCGCCCAAGATGGCAGGAGCAGACTTGGAGCTGAACCTGGAGTTGGTGCGGGCAGAGGAGGCCAAGGATGAAGCCCCGGGGGCTGGCAGGGGAGCCTTGGCGGTCCTCAAGGCAGCCAAGTTCAAGTCACCCAAGATCTCCTTCTCGGGCTTCAGGAAGCGCACTGGGGAGGGGGCTGCTGGGGCCGTGGTCTCCTCGGCTGCCCGGGTGGAGATGTCTTCTCTGGAAGTGGCTGAGATGGGTGCCAAGGGGGAGAGGTCCCCAAAGTCCCAGTTCCCCAAGGTGGCCCTGAGCCCCAAAGCTCAAGGGGACCTGGAGGGGGGCTCCGAGCTGGGCGAGGGGGGTTTGAGGATCAAGCTGCCCTCAGTGGGCTTCTCTGGGGAGCATGAGGGGCAAGTGGGGGCCAGAGGAGAGGCAGGGGAGGTGACTGTGTGAGTGGGGCAGTTGCCCAGGGCCCTCCTGCACCCCGCCCCACTTCCTGTGTAATGCTTAGCACTAACCACAAGGAGGCGCCGACCTTGGCAAAGGAGTGGGGGAAGCAATCAGAGGCACCCCAGTCAGTGGATGTTTCTCACCTGCTTTAGCAAGCCTGCCATGAAGGTGCCACCCTCCTCACAGCCGGGGTTGGTGGTTTCTTTTTGTAAAAAACCAATGTGAATAAATACCCCCCCCCAATGCCACCTCCTGGTTGGTCTTGCTGTCTTAAGAAGCTTCTCTCCCTTTGCCCCCACCCCGCCCAAATACAAGTCCCACAAGCAGCTGCCCTCCAGGCCTTCCTCTGCCCATCTTTGGGCCTCAAGGCATGTGGGCAGGATTTGGTTGGGGGCCAGGCTGGGCTCTGAGGTCTGCCTTCCTCTCCATCCACTGGGAAGCTTGTCTACTAGCTAATGGATAAAGGGTTGTTTGGAAGACTAAGCCATCTCTACCCCCACCCTGTTTTGGAATAAAACCTATTTAAGAATTGGGGACAAGGAGGAAGGAGAATCTAATGCATCTTCAGTTGGGAGTGTCCAGCAAGGAGATTGGAGATGGTTGCCAGTTAAGACACAGGAAAGAAGAGCTCCTTGTGAAAGGGGAGGGGGGCAGGTTCAGGGGACATTTCCAGCCCTGGCATTGGCAGCCAAAAGAGGAATCCTGGAAGAGGACTCTCCAGGCCCATCTAGTCCAACCCCTGCAATTCAGGAACCCCGGCTCTTAGTCCCACCAGCTCCTTTGAACTCATCAACTCAGATGCTTGAAGCTGGAGCTTTTGGGTGGATGTTTCCATCCCCCCTGCCTTCTGCTGGCAGGCCCAGTTGGGAGTTGTAGTCCAAAGTAGATTGAAGGGGGCTGGCCCTGGAGGGCCGGCTGAAGGCATTGTGCTGTGCCCCCCGGCCTGGCTAGGCCTCCTGGGCCAGCACCCCTCTCCCAATATTGGGCCTGTGTGTTTCTGTGGCTCTTCTGAGTCTGAGATCCTTGAGTTGAAGGGACCCCAAGGGTCATCTAGGCACACCCCCTGCAATGCAGCGGCAGCTGAAATGTTCCTTTGTGGGGTCTGGACTAGGGCGTGTTTCAGGTGGTTTTCAAGTTAGTTTTGGCCCTTTGGCAAAAGGACATGCCACAAAGGAGGGGTCTTTTCAGTGCCAGGATACAAGGTGCTCTCTTGACCTGGGAGCCTGATCCCTCTCCACCCCACCGCACCTATAAAATGGGTCTTCCCCTTCCTCTTTGCGCAGAGTCAGAACCAACTCCCTCTCAAGGAACCCTGGAGCCAAACCCTTCCAGAGTTTTCTCTTCCTCACTCCTCAGGATTGCCTTGGCGGGGGGGGGGGGTTCGCCAGCAATCCCCAACTTTACTTGAATTCGGAAGGAGTCTGAGATAGGAACAAGGGCTAAATTGTGACTCGCCCCACCCACCCACTGCCTTGATTTCAAACAGCCATGAATTCTTCCCAGACCCACAAATGTAAACTATCTCCTGAGTTCCCCCCCACTTTCAGGTGTGTCAGTGAGGGGGGGTGCAGGGACCATGTTCAGGTGTTTACATGCCAGGAAGGGGCAGCGGGAGGGGGGCTCCTCTAGCTTCTCAAGCAAAGGGTGGGAAGGAATACTTTCTTACTGCTCTTGAGATGTACATAAATCTGTTGCCCTAACTTTTAACAACACAGGCCTGCTGTGATGGGCTTCATTTTTTTCCTTGCCACTAAAAAGTTCCAGTTAACTGCCTCTTTGCCAATTGTTATGTTTAATTACTTTTTTTTAAGGTAAAGATGTTAGGCTGTATCTTTGCTACACTGTACTTACTGCTGCTTTTTTCTATTCTGGGTTTGAATAAAAATTAATCTGTGGACTAACGTTATTGCTTTTTGTGTGGTCTTTTCCTGTTGCTTGATATACAACGGAGGCTTATTAATTTATTTGTCCATGGCATTTACATCCCCCCTTTGTTCTCCAGGGGGCTCCAGGGGGCATATACATGGTTCTCCCCCTCCCCACAACATCCCTGAGATGGGTGACACTGAGAGGCAGCGACTGGCCCCCCAAGTGGGGATTTGAACTCTTTTTTCCCAGGTCCCAGTCCGACACTCTAACCACTGCCCCACCCTGCCTCTTGTCCCTCTGCAGTCTCCCTTCTCTCTCCCTCTCGCTACCCAGACACACCCTCCTGCTTTAATGCAGCAGGCCAGGCCCAGGAGTGGAACTGGCGAGGTCTGGGGCAAATGAGATGAGGGGTGGCTGGGGGGTGGGAGGCCTGGATGATGCTCCAGGCCTGGTACAAGGCAGCCCGACAGTTGCTGGCTGTGACCGTGTGCAGAAACTGGCGTCCCCAACAATTGAGAGATTTATGACCTTCACATCCCTTGGGCCACAGGTCCTGCATTGCAGGGGGTTGCCTAGATGACCCTTGGGGTCCCTTCCAACGTCCCCAACAATTGAGAGATTTATGACCTTCACATCCCTTGGGCCACAGGTCCTGCATTGCAGGGGGTTGCCTAGATGACCCTTGGGGTCCCTTCCAACTTTAGGATTCTATTCTTCATTTTGGAAGGCAGACAAGGAGCAAGAGCAACCTGCCTTTGTAGAAGGAAGAGGATTGTATCTTCATCTTGTTGGTTGCCCTTCTCTGGTAGGGTTGGCATATTTTGAAGAGCAAAAACGACGACACAATGATGACTCTCCTTTTAAATCTACTTTATGTAGGCTACAGAAGCTGCGATATGTTTTGCTGAGGAGCGGGGGGCAGGAGAAGAGATGAGGAAAGCAAGTCTTCAACCCCCAGTTATTTCTATGTCCCCCAGAAAGTCTTGCCAGATACATTTTGGCAAATTAAAAAAATCCACCTAGACAGAAATTTTACCCCTGAAAAAGAGGACACATGGCAACGCTACTAGGGTGCTGGCTGGATCTGCATCTCTCGACCCACACTTGGCTTTCTGGTTGAAGCAATCCAATTCAGCAAATTCACAACTCTCTCCCTCTCTGTTGTTGCACTCCACCCCAATCTCCAAGTGGTGTGAGATCCCAGGGATTTAAGGTGCTCAATCAGGGTTCATTTTCCTTTTGGAATGCAGCACAGAGAAGTCACTGGTGTCTTCATGATACATGGTTTATTGACACTATCTGCAACATGAGCATGGAGATGGAGGGCTTCACAGCACTGACACCCCTAGAGGCTCTTGCTCCTCCCACAGCCGCAGCTGTGGATTCAAACAGACCTCAAACATCTTGCTCTGCCTGCCGCTTCTCCATCACATAACTCCTAAGCTCTCCAGCTCACCTTGCTTCACCTGTGGAAGAAGAGGCCCTCTCACCTTTGCCTCTCCTACCAAGTCCCTTTGTTCTCTGAACAGCCTCTCTCTTCATAGGAAACTTGCCTGGTTGAAGGAGCTTTAAAGACATGCCGATTCCAGAGGATGAGAAGTGTCTAACACACAGCTTAATAAACATGGGTCTGGAAACCAGTTTTGGCAACCCAACTCTAAATCAAATTACAGGTAGGTAGCCGTGTTGGTCTGCCATAGTCAAAACAAAATAAAAAATTCCTTCCAGTAGCACCTTAGAGACCAACAATGTTAACACTTGTGAAATCCAGGAATTTTGGGCTGTTTGGCACCCACAAACTTATAACAATGTCTGTGTGCTCAGAACACACAATGTCACCAGAGGTGGAAAAAAATGCTTCCTAGGAAAATCCCTTTGACTGCTTCTGTATTGTTTCCAATGTGACTTAACTAAGAACATATATTTTTTTCCTGAAATATAGAAACAAAGCAACATATGCTACAATACACCTGCGCCCCTCCTAGCAAACGTAATACAATACATACATTTGTATCCAATTTCTATGAACTATGTCTCCCCCGTGCACCGGCTCTTTCAGCCCACCTCGCAGCCCCCGGGGACCCCCTCTTGCTGGGGCTCTCTGCCCTGGAGCCCCCCACCTCCGACCCCCTTCCAGAGGGACAGCCCCCTCCCCTCTCCCCCCGGACAAGAGACACCCACCGGGTTCTCGAGGTAGGAAGGGCGCCCCGATCTGGCCCCTTCGCCCGGGCTCCTGCGCCCGGCTCTCTGCACCGGAGTCCCAGGCAGACAGGTGGGCTCCTCCTCCCGGACACGGGTTCCCCTTTCCCACGCACACGCGCCCAGTCCCGGCTTGTGGGATGGGGGTCCCTGCCAGGCGCACCTCCTCTCGGCCCAGGGGCCCCAGCACCCTCCCCAGACCCCACCCAGGGGCCCCCACCCATTCCGGGGCCAGGCGGGCCCAAGGTCGGCCTCTTCCCCACGGAGAGAACAGCTCGCCAGGCAACCAATGCCCCCCAGGGTCCCCGGATGGAGCAGCTCTGTGCCTGCGCGAGGCCCGTGGCTCCTCCGCAAGGCGAGATAGGAAAAGCTGGGCTCGCCCGGCTCGCCAAAGGGTTAAGTGGAGCTGAGCTGGCTTCCTAGAGGACAGGAAATGAAAGCGGGGTAGCTGCTCCCCCTGACGTCACTTCCTACAAGAGGGTCTCCTCGACCGGAGCGGCCTCGCGCTCGTCTGCCGGGATCTGGTAGGTCTCTTCTCTGCTCTGCTAGGGGGAGCGGGGTTGCAGGGAAGCCTGTGGAACTCTCTCCCCCAGTAGGCAGGGGGGTCCAGGCAGGCCCGGGCGGAGGGCGGAGGAGGCCCGAAGAAGCTCCGGAAGGGAATGGGGCCCTGGCGAGTTCCAGCTGTCCTTGGTCCACAAGAAATGGGCGCTGGGGGGTGGGGCGTGAAGGGTCATTGATGGAACTCATAGGGATCTCAAGCCATTTGCACATAGCAAAATATGTATTTTATCCAAGTAATCGTTGAACTCAAATACAATGAAAAAGAAGTATATTCATAGTGAAATACTGTAACTATGAAGCTCAAATTTAAAATGATATTTTATTCATAAAAATTCATAATGCAAACACTTTGGCATTGGGCAATAACAAAAGTTCCTTTAGAAACACAATTTACAAAATCTAGTCTAGAAACTTGTTGCAACATGAAATAATAAGAGGTGTAAATATATGATGGAAAATACTAAGAATTATAAATAGCATTATTAATATGAAATTGAGCTATTCTTCAGCTTTCTGCTTCTCCTTCCTCTTTTGAGCTCCACTTTTGTAACTTCTGGTTGACATTTTAGAAACTAAGTAAAATATTTAATATATTTATATATAGTATTATAGTAGCAAGTGGGGGTAATAGGGAACTGTACTAGTATATAATAATATAGGCCTACTAAATAATAAATATGAATATTTTTCTAAAGTAATTTTATAATGGGATCAAAATAAATAAATTACATATTACATGAAATAAATCAGTAGCCTAGGCATAAGACTCATACCCTTAGTCTACACTGCCTGATCATCAGTCTACAAGCGCTCTTTAATATTAGATAACAGGTACAACAGCTTGACCTGCATTCAACTCTGCTGCACGGCAGTCTGCATCCAAGGGCTGCAACCAGTCCTTGCAGAATGTAGGCACCCTATATATAGAAAGGAGCAAACCAGGTATTTTTTAGGGAGCAGGCTAGCAGGCAGGGCTCATGACTTACGTCATAGAGCCGTTGCTGTATGTAGGTTTTATTTTATTTGGTTTTTTAAATCATATTTTGGAAATGTACATCCAGGTTTTCTTCCTTTCAATTTTTGGGGGACCCCCCAAGAGAGTGGTGCCCTAAGCTATAGTTCGTTTTGCCTATACGTAAATCCGGCATGTCCACCAACCTAGGCGGCTTTAGAAAGGATGAGAGGAGCAGAGGACTCTCGATGGCTTCTCACCACGATGCCTGTGTTTTGCCTCCACCTTTAGAGGCAGCCATGCTACTGAAAGTCAGCTGTTGGGAAGCACAGGGGGAGAGTTGCTCTTGGGCTTCCCAGAATAGGCCCCAGGTTGGCCCCTGAGAGAACAGGAGGCTGGACAGTTTTTACCCAAAAGCAAAGCAGAGCCCAACCTGGTGATCACAGAATAGACAATTCAAGATAGGAGAAGAGGGAGTCAGGGAACACCAAGCTCACGGGTAAGGAAACTAAGGCTCGGGGGCCAGATCCTGCCCAATCGCCTTCTAAGTTGGACCCGCGGGTGGTCCAGGAATCAGCATGTTTTTACATGAGTAGAATGTGTGCTTTTATTTAAAATGCATCTCTGGGTTATTTGTGGGGTCTGCCTGGTGTTTTTACATGAGTAGAATGTGTGCTTTTATTTAAAATGCATCTCTGGGTTATTTGTGGGGCATAGGAATTTGTTCATTTTTTTTTTATTTTCAAAATATAGTCCGGCCCCCCACAAGGTCTGAGGGACAGTGGACCGGCCCCCTGCTGAAAAAGTTTGCTGACCCCTGACCTAGCTCCTTTAAATGAATTCAAAACTCCAGGGCCCAAGGGTATTAAAGGGCTTGCAGATGTAATCTCAGAGCGTCTGTCTATGATCTTTGAGAATTCTTGGAGAATAGGTGAAACATTTTTCATTCTCTGGGTTGTGTATTGATCTTACAATAGAAGAATGTGTTTGATTTGTAGGATTTGTTGCGCCTCGCATTAGGGCCCACAGAACTTGGCAGAGGCCCAAGGGGCTCCTTCTGATCTCTGGGAGGTGTCCTGAGAACAGAGATGGATGAGCAAGATTCAGCTGGCCCTGAAGCAGGAAGAGGTCATGCCATCCAACATGGGAGCAGTGGGAGATTCCGTGAAAATTCCGTGCAGAAGATCCTGGGTGAGGAGGACACCCTCCACTCAGCTGTGCAGAGCCAGCAGCTCAGGCAGGAGGCCAAAGGACCCCGAGAGTTTTGCAGCCAACTCTACCACTTTGACCATCAATGGCTGAAGCCAGAAAGGCACACGAAAGCTCAGATGCTGGACCTGGTGATCTTGGAGCAGTTCCTGGCTGTCCTTCCTCCAGAGATGGAGAGCTGGGTGAGGGAATGTGGAGCGGAGACCAGTTCCCAGGCAGTGGCGCTGGCTGAAGGATTCCTCCTGAGTCAGGCACTGGAGAGAAAGCAGGCAGAGGGGCAGGTGAGAGAGACTTTTCCTCTGGATACTCCCAAGGGGCTCCAAAGAGGAGGGTGAATATCCCCAAATGCTCTAGTACAGAGGTTTTCACCTTTCCTGAGTCCATGGTTCCCTTGTTCAAGTATGGTACATCCTCTCCCCTCTCCTTGGGAGTCCTCCTGGTAGGGCTGGGCAGTATCTGGTTTTCAAGCAGTTAAATATCACGATCTCTCATGATATATATCTGCGGTGGTGGAGGGCCTTGCTGGGCCTCCCCATGGGAGCAGAGGGTCCCACCATACCTCCTCACAGCAGCAGAGGGTGTGCTGCCTTTCCCTGCAGCAGGTGAGGGCCTTGACAAGGTTCCCTACGGGAGCGGAGGGCCTTAAAATGGAAGGAAGTAGTAGATTTAATAAAAATACTAAATAAACTTTTCTAATCCTTCTCCCCATTCTCTGTTTTGAATCCTTCTTGCTCTTTCAGGGGAAGGATCGTTTTGCAGAAATGGGTCTTGATTCTTCTGAGGCAGAGAACACTCCATTGGACACCAGAGAGAGGTCTCTGGGTAAGGAGGAAAGAGTGTTTTCTCCCCCGTTTTGTCACATTCTCTTGGTTTTGAAACTAATCTGTGAGTTCTTTACATTTTTTGGGTGAAGACACTTGGAGCCCAGAGCTCGGGGGGGGTGTATTTTTGCACAATTAATATATGAAATGGGGACAAATGTCCAAATGTACTCAGCAGGGGAGACTTTACGATAGTAATTTTTATTACTTTTCAATTACAGTCCAATAATAGCTTCATTATAACAATGCCAAATTACAGTTACTAATACCAATCATTCAGTTACCAAATTATATACAGTGGTACCCTGTGTTACGTACGTGATCCGTTCCGGGTTGCGCTACGTAACCCAGGTGTACGTAACAAGAACGAACCAACCCCCCCCCCCGGAAGTTCACGGGTTTTTGCGCTTTTGCGCACCCACGCATCGCACGCGCTCCGCAGAGGACTTCTGGGGCGCAGAGGTGCATAAGCCCTATGCGGCTTAGGACCCTCGTACCTAAGGGACCGCCTCTCCTGGTATGTCCCGTGTAGGACCTTAAGGTCCTCAAATAATAATCTTTTGGAGGTCCCGAGCAACAAAGATGCTAGGTTGGCCTCAACTAGGGCCAGGGCCTTCTCAGTATTGGCCCCGACTTGGTGGAACAGTCTATCACAAGAGACCAGGGCCCTGCGGGATTTGGCATCTTTCCGCAGGGCCTGCAAGACGGAGCTGTTCCACCTGGCCTTTGGGTTGGTTTCTGTTTGATATTTATGCTTCATTCTTTTATTGGTGGGTTATTTGAAAATGAGACTGCAGTTTTAATATTGAATTTTAAATTTGTATTTTAATCTGTTATTTTAAATTGATTGTGTTTATGTTTTTGCTGTGATTTTAATTAGTGTTAGCCGCCCTGAGCCCGGTTTTTGGCTGGGAAGGGCGGGGTATAAATAAAAATTTATTATTATTATTGCCAGGGACGATGACCGCATGAAATATCTACTGGTGGATGCCAACCCCTTGGTTTCACGTGGAGTGGCCATCTACATATTACAGGCCCTGAAACTCAGGACCACCTTTTTGGCCAACTTCCCTTAGCCTTAGTCTTATGTATATTCCCAACATGGACACTGTCGTCACGCCTGCTAGTGCTTTTTATTTTTATTTTATTTGTTTTAACCTTCTCGATTTTACTTCCAATTGTTTTAACTGTTGTATTCTCTGCATAATCGTGTCAGGCTACTGCCTGGTCTTTTACTATGTGCCATGGCCATAGGGCTAATGCAATAAATAAATTTGATTGATTGATAAAAATTTATTATTATTATTATTATTATTATTATTACCCGAACGTATGCAACACGGAGTGTACGCAACACGAGGTATGACTGTAATTTTGGTGGTCCCGCATGCTAATACTGATGGTTTGAAGATTTTCTTGATTTCTGCGTTCCAAAATCTAATTAATTTCAGTTACACTCCAGTCAAGATAACAATCATTTATACAACAACTACAATACTAATGATTTCCATTCATTTTGACACATTAAATAATATATAAAACTACAAGCGAGGCTATAAGGTTCTCAGTTAGTTGCTCATGAGTAGGCAGCCAGGACTCTGCTGTTTCCTTTAAATATTTTATTGTGCAAACTATGTACAGTGCAGAGCATTATTCAGTTCAGTTTTAAATAATAAAGTATGGGGAAGAGTCATCTCTAATTTTCCATCGTAAACCTTTTGCAAAATAGGACTGCTCTCCCTTTTTCCTTTTTTTTACACACAAAGTTCCATTTGATGTTATATTCCATATCTGCAATCTAGTTTCATCCCTGCTCACCTGTACATATATAATCTGAACTAGCATTCAATGCCGGGTTGCCAAATCATAAATGTAGAAAAGAAAACTATATAAAGAAGCCACAAGCTCCCCCCACCCCGTCTTTTGCACCAAATGAAGTCTTCTCTCAAATTCAACCCTTAAAGACCTTGCAGCTGGTTCCATTCCGCAGTTTATGATCTCATCTCTTCCAGCAATGCCTGTACATTAGTCCATATTAATCTGTACTTGACAGGAGAACCTCTGCTTCTTAATGGCGGCAAGGGATGGTTTTCGGCAGACGAAGGGCTTATACACTCAGCGCCCACCTGCCTCCTGCAATCCATGCTAGAGCAAGAACCAGGTACTAAGACAAACTGGGAGTGAAGCCCGTTCCCCCATGTCCCTGGGGGGAATTTACGAGGATAATTACCCTCAATCATCCTTGTTTTTCCTTTGTCAACGATCTCCCACTGCCTCCATTAAGGCAGAGCAGAACCGGAAGCTAGCAGGGGAGACTTTGAGGAAGCCTCATCCATACGTACGGGATGAACTGTTTCACCTCTGAGAGAAGCAGGTGCTTACGGTTTCCCACTTAACTTTGTCTCTCCCAGGTGACAGAATGATGCCACCAGGACCTGCTCCTTCATCTTTTCATGGTGGTGGAGGGGAGGCAGTGGCTGTGGCTGTGGACCCAGATCAGGTAGGGGGAAGGAGCCTTGTGGGGAAAGACTGCTTGGATGCCGACTGGCTGGACACAGTTGGGTGCAGAGGAATGGTGGGAGGAGGAGGTGTCTGAAGCTGGAGAGGGAACAGGGCTCAGGGAGCAGAGGGAGTCTGTGGCAGAGAGCAGCCCAGACTCAGAGGCAGAAGCTGCAGCAGGAGAGTGGGATGAGGAAGGCAGAGAGGGGTCTGGCCGCTGTAGAAAACAAGAGGGCCAAGTGTAATGGATCACGTGAATGTTCTCTAAGAGGACAGCCTTTTTCCTTTTCTGTTAGGGTCCAGTGTGCTTTGAAGATGTAGCTTTGCATTTCACTGATGAGGAGTGGGCGTTGCTGGATCCTGACCAGAGAGCTCTGCATCAGGAGGTCATGGAGGAGAATCGTGGGATGTTGGACTCACTTGGTAAGGCTCCCTATTGGATCATCCTATCTGTTTTGTATTTCAAGACATCTCTCTAGGTGACGAACCTCTGATATTTCGTTGGGGCTCAACAGTGCCACCCACAGCACCTGGGATGCTCAACACTCCCACAGCAAACCTTGGATGGATGACTACTGATTGTTTCCCATGTGAATATTCTTCCTCCACTTCTTCCTTTGAAAACCATGATCAGGCTGAACTGCCCAGGCCTTCTTGAATGTAGGCTTCAGAGTGATTTGGGGTGTTGAAGTAGCTTCAGTCAAGTTTTCTGCTTTTGTTCTTGCTTCTGTCTCTCTCTGGTTGACCAAAGAGTCGCTTGACATTGGAGATGGCACAGGTTCCATGAGTGGACCAAACTCCATCCCAGAAAAGAGCCAGGCTTTTTGAATCTAAGACAGTGAACCCTGTAGTAACCATAATGATAATTTTATTATTGTTATCCTGCCCATCTCACTGGGTTGCCCTAGCCACTCTGGGCAGCTTCCAACACATATAAAAGCACAATAAAACATCAACCATAAAAAACTTCCTGATACAGAGGTACCTTCAGAAGTCCTCTAAAAGATGCAAAGTTATTTCCTTGACATCTGATGGGAGGGCATTCCACAGGGTGGGTGCGCCCACCAGGAAGGCCCCCTGACTTGTCCCCTGTAACTTCAAACAGTAATGTAACATTTAAGTAAGGACACTTTAAATTTGGCAGCTGCTACACACATTTGTTCAATATACAAAAAGTGTTTTTCAGCACACGGGAGTTCACGTTTGCCATTTTCATTCTTGTATCGCCCACCATAAGGTAGCTGACTAAGACCATACCTGTCCAGTGTCAGTGTTCCCAATATTTCACCAGCTCTTCAATTTTGTTTAGATTTATTACTGCATTGAACAATTATGCATATTGAATATATCTTAATTTTGGACATGGAACTTTCCTTCATTTTCCATCATTTAAATAATAATGAACTATTTATGAAGGTAGTACAAATCCATATTTAAATTTGAACAAAATGATGTTACCAAGTTAAGTGTACAGTTATCTTTTAAAAACTTAAGAGAGAGAAATCGGCCAATATTCAACTTGCTTTATATATGAAGCTATACATCAATAGAGAACAAAGAGAACATTATAACATCTAACTCCCTTGAGTTCCTTCCTTGTCATAATAATAGTAATAATAATAATTTTTATTATTTATTCCCCGCCCATCTGGGCGGCTTCCAACAGAACATTAAAATGCAATAATCTATTAAACATTAAAAGCCTCCCTAAACAGGGCTGCTTTCAGATGCCTTCACAAGCATTAATTAGCATTGCTCCATAATTTAGGGCTGCACTTCTTCCTGAGCCTCTAATACATTTGCTTCTTAGTTTCAGATGGTGATGAATTGGAAATGAACATGGGAGACCACAGTGAACTCCATACAGTGGAGGAGCCATATCAGTATTTAGACTATGCAGAGAGCTTCAGTCAGAGCTCCCATTCCTCTTCCCATCAGAGAAATCCCATTGAGAATAAACCCTATCAATGCTTGGAGTGTGGAAAGAGCTTCACCTGGAAAAAGAGTTTCACTTTCCATCAAAGAATTCATGCAGGAGAGAAACCATATTGTTGTTTGGAATGTGGAAAGAGCTTCAGTCGAAAGGACAGTCTCACTTCCCATCAATCACATCATACAGGAGAGAAACCCTATCAGTGCTTAGAGTGTGGAAAGAGCTTCACCTGGAAAAAGGATTTCGCTTTCCATCAAAGAATTCATGCAGGTGAGAAACCATATTGTTGTTTGGAATGTGGAAAGACCTTCATTCGAAAGGACAGTCTCACTTCCCATCAATCACATCATACAGGAGAGAAACCCTATCAGTGCTTAGAGTGTGGAAAGAGCTTCATCTGGAAAAAGGGTTTTGCTTTCCATCAAAGAATTCATGCAGGAGAGAAGCCATATTGTTGTTTGGAATGTGGAAAGACCTTCATTCGAAAGGACAGTCTCACTTCCCATCAATCGCATCATACAGGAGAGAAACCCTATCAGTGCTTGGAGTGTGGAAAGAGCTTCACATGGAAACAGACTTTAGCTTCCCATCAAAGAATTCATACAGGGGAGAAACCATATCATTGTTTGGAATGTGGAAAGAGCTTCAGTCAGAGGGCCAATCTCACTTCCCATCAAAGAGTTCATACAGGGGAGAAACCCTATCAGTGCTTGGAGTGCGGAATGAGCTTCACCTGGAAAGAAAATCTCACTTCCCATCAAAGAATTCATACAGGGGAGAAACGCTATCAGTGCTTGGAATGTGGAAAGAGCTTCACCAGGAAAGAAAATCTCACTTCTCATCAAAAAATTCATACTGGGGAGAAACCCTATCAGTGCTTGGAATGTGGAAAGTGCTTCAGTCGAAAGGACAGTTTCACTTCCCATCAAAGAATTCATACTGGGGAGAAACCCTATCAGTGCTTGGAATGTGGAAAAAGCTTCACCTGGAAAGATGGTCTCACTGCCCATCGAAGAATTCATACAGGGGAAAACCCCTATCAGTGCTTGGAATGTGGAAAGAGCTTCAGTCACAACTACCATCTTGCTTCCCATCAAAGAATTCATACAGGAGAGAAACCATTTCAGTGCCAAGAGTGTGGAAAGAGCTTCAGTCATAAGGGCAGCTTCACTTACCATCAAAAAACTCACAGTGGAGGAAAACTATATAGTGGTACCTCAGGTTAAGAACTTAATTCGTTCTGGAGGTCCGTTCTTAACCTGAAACTGTTCTTAACCTGAGATTCCACTTTAGTTAATGGGGCTTTCCACTGCCGCCATGCCGCCGCCATGCGATTTCCGTTCTCATCCTTAAGCAAAGTTCTTAACCCGAGATACTATTTCTGGGTTAGCAGAGTCTAACCTGAAGCGTCTGTAACCCGAGGTACCACTGTAGTAGTGTTTGTGTAGAGATTTTATTTTAGGAGGCATTATTATTTTTGGATTTACATACTGCCCTTCATCACAGAATCTCAGCGCAGTTCACTAGATAAAATACAAGGTAAAAGCATGAATAAATAGTTAAAAGAAAAACAACACAGCAACACCACCTCTCCCACAAACACATTTAACATGCAGTGGGAGACTTCTGGTTTCTGCAAATGGCGGTCGGAGTGCTCTGACAGACTTTTTTTTTAAATACTTTTTACTGAAAAAAAGTTTTTATGCAATACAAATTCCCAATAATATAACCAATTACGTTCCCTCCCACCCACCCACCTAGGACTTCCCTCAACTCCCTTCTCTGGTTTGTTTATACATGTTATTTTCTGCATACTATAAAACTGTACATATCATTGCCTTATCCATCATATGTTCTACTAATAAATTGTGAATGTTTATTCAAACCCTGCCAAGGAGTCCAGTTCTCCTTCTTGTCCTTTTATATAATTTGTAAATAGCTCCCATTCTTCCTTGAGGTCATGATTGTCCTTCTCTCTTAATTTGTATGTTAACTTTGCCAACACCACATAACTCATCAGTTTTTCTTGTCATTGTTCTTTCGTAGGGATTTCCTCATTCTTCCAACCTTGTGCTAGCAGGACTCTTGCCGCTGTTGTTGCATACATGAATAAGTTCTTTCTTTTCCTTGGCAGGTCTTGCCCTAAGATCCCTAACAGAAATGCTTCTGGTTTTTTTTTTTTTTTTTACAAATGTCTTTTTAAACATTTTTTTCAGTTCATTATATATCATCTCCCCAAAAAATTTAACTTCTCTTTAATCCCACCACATATGATACAAGGTACCTTCTTTTTCCTTACATTTTCAACAAATATTTGATCCAGTTTTATACATTTTTGCCACTTTACTGGTGTAATATACCATCTATACATCATTTTCATATAATTTTCCTTCAAAAGAACACAATCTGTAAATTTCAGATCCACCTTCCACAATTTCCCCCAGTCTTCAAATTGTTTATTATATCCAATATCCTGCGCCCATTTAATAATGACCAGTTTGACCTCCTCATCTTTCATTTCCCATTCTAGCAGAATACTATATGCTTTCTTCAATAACTTCACATCTTCTTCTATTACCTCCTTTTGAAATCTAGAAATAGTATAACTAAACCCTTTTTTGTTGTCTTCCTTATACATCTTGTTTAATTGTCTGTAATGTAACCAACTCTGAACATGGTCTTTTATTTCATCATAATCTCTTAATTTCCATTTCCCTTCTTGATCTCTTAATAGGTCTCTATACGTAGGCCACTTTCCCTTTTTGCCAAGCGGTTTGAGCAACGAGGCTTCAATTGGTGATAACCACCAAGGTGTTTTTTGTTCTATTAAATCTCTGTACCTTTCCCACATTCTCAATGATTTCCTGATTATATGATTATAAAATCCTTTATGTACCTTCCATTTCTCATACCATAAACATGCATGCCATCTATATCTGTTATCATGACCTTCCAAGTCTAATGCTTCTTCCTTTTCCAGTTATATCCAGTCCCTAATCCACACCAAACATGCAGCCTCATAATAAAATTTAAGATCTGGGAGTGCGAAGCCTCTTTCTTTTATATCTGTAAGTATATTGTGTTTTATCCTAGGCCTTCCCCCCCCCCCGTCGAATTAGGAACATCCTTTTACCATTTTTTGAGGCAGTCGTCTCTAATCATTACTGGGACTATAATTCTTCCTAGTAGAGAAAGGTTCATTCTACTCCATATTTCTAAGTTTCTTTTTATCTCAACCCATACTTTTTCATAATTATCCTTATACACATTTAGGGATATGGCTAACAACAAGAAATATAAATATTTTACTTTTTTATGAATTTCTATCAGTACTTTGCACCAAATCTTTTTTCTCTTCTTTTAAGTTTATAACTAATAATTTAGTTTTATTTCTATTTAATTTAAATCCTGCCACTTCCCCAAATTTTTGAATCTTATCTATTACTCTAGGGAGCGAATGTTTTGGATCTTCTATTGTTATTACTAAATCATCAGCAAAAGCTTTTAATTTAAATTCAATTTTTCCAGTTTTTATCCCTGTAATTTCTTTATCTGCTCTTAAGTTTCTTGCAAGTACTTCCAGAACCAAGATGAACAACAGCGGTGATAACGGACATCTTTCCTGGTTCCTTTTTGTATTTTACATTCATTCATAATCACCTGATTTACAATTAGCTTCGAAGTTTGTTCTGAATATATTGCATGTATTCCTTTTAGAAATTTATGTCCACAATTAATTTCCTCAAGCAATTTTTTCATGAAATCCCAAGAGACGATGTCAAAAGCTTTTTTGGCATCTATATACATCATTGCTGCCCCCCCCCCATTTTTTACCTCCAGGTATTCTATCACATCCAAAATACTTCTTATATTCTCTTTCGTTTGTCTACCTGAAAGAAATCCTGTCTGATCTTGATGTATATATTCACCTAATTTTTTTTATTCTATTTGCTAAAATATTTGCAAATAGTTTATAATCATTGTTTAATAATGAAATAGGCCTATATTTTTTTATTTGCATTAGGTCTGAGTCTTATTTTAGAATCACTGTTATATAAGCTTCCTTCCATGTCCCCAGGATTTCACCTGTTTTCAAAATCTCATTCATCACATATTTCATTGGATTTACTAGTTGTTCACTTAACTTTTTATAATATTTTGCCATTAGTCCATCCGGTCCTGGAGGCTTGCCACTTTTTGTTCGATATATTGCCTCTAAAACTTATTGGCCTGTTATTTGGGTATTTAAAATCTCTAATTGTTCATCTTTTCGTTTTGGCAGATCACTATTTTTTATATATTCCTCTATTTAAAATTTCTTTTTCTTTTCCTTTCTTATACAATTCTGAGAAGTATTTCATGAATGCTTCTCTTATTTCCTTATCTGTAATTTTCCCATTTATATTAATTTCTTTGTTCACTTTCTTCGGTTGCCAGGCTAGCAGTTTCCTTGATTTATTGGCATGTTCAAATTATTTCTGTTTCATTCTTTTTATTTTCCAACTTCTCTCTTCATTAACTATCATGGAGTATTGCGTTTGTAATATTCTAATTGCCTGTTTTACTGACCATTTATTGGCTTTTTTAAACAGTTCTTTCTCCTTTTTCATAATTTCATCTAAGATTTCTTTTTTCTCTCTCAGTTTCCTTTTGAATGAATTTTGTTGTATAAACAGTCCCTTCACCGCCTTACTTGCATCCCAGACCATTTACAATTTGGTCTTACCCTGGAGGTTTATTTCAAAATAATCTCCCAGGGTCTTCTTTGCTTTTTCCATTAAACTTTGGTCTTCCAATAAATCCTCATTCAATCTCCATCTAAATGTAGTTTGACTTTCTTTTTGAATTTCCATTATTATGGAATTATGATCTGAAAATGTTCTGGGATTCATTTCTTTCTTTTTTACTTTAGGTTCCAATTCTTTAGAGATCCACAAAGCATCTATCCTTGAACTGCTGTCATGAACATGAGAATAAAAAGCGAACTGTTTATCAAACAAATGTTTTCAATCAAATCTAAAATTTGGGCCAAATCAAAAAAAGCCTTAGGTAGTCTGCCTTCTTTTGTATCTTTTTTCCTAGTCGGTCTATCTTTTTCTAATGATATCACTCCATTAAAATCTCCCATTAAAATCATTTTTTGGTCTGCATATTCAAGCAGTTCTGTTTCCAACTTTAAAAAAAAACAAACCACTGCTTTTTCTCATTTGGGGCATATATTCCAACAAAAATTACCTTTTCTCCCTGATTTTTTATTTGTACTATTAAGATTCTGCCCTTCTCATCTTTCTGAAGTAATTTGGGTTCCACTGCAGTTCTGTTCTCTTTTTTGCATTATCTGCTGAGGCGAAATCCATTCCTAATTTTTTAATATTTATGACTTGTGTTTTTTTGCAATATGTTTCCTGAAGACAAATTATATCAAGCTTTTGTTTTAAGATCACATGTTCTATTCTGTTTCGTTTAGCCTTGTTGTTCAAACTGTTAACATTCCAACTTAATATTTTAAGATTGCCATTTTCAGTCGCTTACGATATCTATTTTTCCACCTGCTGCTCCTTCCGATGACAACTGTTCCAAAGCAGCTCTTTGTTCTGCTAGCACATGGGTAGGCAAACTAAGGCCCGGGGGCCACATCGGGCCCAATCGCCTTCTAAACCTGGCCTGCGGACAGTCCGGGAATCAGTGTGTTTTTACATGAGTAGAATGTGTCCTTTTATTTAAAATGCATCTGTGGGTTATTTGTGGAGCCTGCCTGGTGTTAGAATGTGTGTTTTTATTTAAGATGCATCTCTGGGTTATTTGTGGGGCATAGGAATTCATTCCTTTCCCCCTCCAAAAAATATATAGTCTGGCCCCCCACAAGGTCTGAGGGACAGTGGACCGGTCCCCTGCTGAAAAAGTTTGCTGACCCCTGTGCTGGTGGGTCTTTTCTTGTGGCGTGTCCAGTATCGAGATCTCTCCTATATATATATTTTTAATTCCTTGGCCTGATTTTCTGTTAGTAGTCGGTGTCTCTTTTTCATAAATGTAAATGAGATCCCCTCTGGGTATTCCCATTTATATTTAATCTCTGTTCTTCTCAGAGCTGTTGTCAAGAACCTGTCTTCTCTGTCTGTCTTCTAATTCTAAGTTTAAAGGGAATCTCCCTAAAAATGTCCACTTTCTGTCTGTCCAGCAACCACAAAATTGTCCCTTTTTTTTTTTTGAAGGATTACATCCCTCGCTTTTTTTGTAAAGAGTGTTAACAGAACGTCTCCTGGCTGCTTTCTCTGTGTAGTTTCCGTCATACGGACTCTGTAACAGCTCTCAATCATTTCTGCCCACCACTCTTGTCTTTCTCCCATCCATTCTGAAATTGTTTTTGCAATGTATGTTTCTAAGTTCTGATCATCATCTGAAATTGGTAGGCCTCTTATTCTTACTGTTTTCCCCTCTTTTAACTGCAAAAGGAGAACTTGATCTTCCAAATCATTTTTCTCTCTTGAAGGCCTCCCACAATTCCCACAACAGCTTTCAGTTCCTCTTTCAGATGGCTCAGTTCCTCACTTTTAACCAATTTATCAACCTTGACTTCTAAATTGTTAACTTTCTTGCCCAGTTTTCCAAACTGTTCTGTCAACAAATTACCGGTAGTAAATTTTTCCAAATCTGTGTGTACTTGTTGTGCCAAGTTTTTCATTGATTGAGCCATCTCCTTCCTAAAATCCATAAATTGCTGTGTGAGAAAATCAGTATAGTCTGCTCTCCGTTTTTTCTGTTGTAGTCCCTTCCTGTAGGCTAGCACATCGCTTCTCCATTGCCTTCCTAGTAACAGTTCCCGTATCTTATTTCCCTTTTTCCATATCTACACAATCTATTCAAGGTCACACCTGGGTTTCTTAATTCTGCCCAGAAGTGAAAGTATTTTCACACTCCCGAGCTGAACCATAAAATATTCGTTTTATGACTTTTTGACCTTTTATCTCCCCTTACAAATCACTCTTGCAGAACATTGCAAAGAAAAGACAAGAAAAAAAAAGAAGAAAAAGGAATGGTGAAAGAAAAGAATAAGAAAGAGGATGGATAATGTCCACAATAATACTTTCCCCCAGAGGTTAGTTATTCGGCACAACCAGATCCTACTTGTCACAAATTACAGGCCATATATCAGACAGGACAAATTCAAATAAAATAAAACCAAAAAATAAGCAATTCCAACAAGCAAATCAAAACAAAGTTATACTTCTCTTCAGTAATCCTGCTCCGGCACTTGGTAGTGAATGGAGAGTAGTCCAGTTTTTTAATTGTAATCCAATATGTCATAAGCCAGTTTTGACTTTGATTTTGTAATTCCAAAAAGTAGCAATAAGTGGGAGATAATCCAATAATAATAATAATAATTTATTTGTACCCCGCCCATCTGGCTGGGTCTCCCCAGCCACTCTGGGCGGCTTCCAACAAATATTAAAATACATTAGAAATATCACAGATTAAAAACTTCCCTAAACAGGGCTGCCTTCAGGTATTTTCTAAATGTCAGGTAGTTGTTTATCTCTTTGACCTCTGATGGGAGGGCGTTCCACAGGGCGGGCGCCACTACCAAGAAGGCCCTCTGCCTGGTTCCCTGTAGCTTTGCTTCTCGCAGTGAGGGAACCGCCAGAAGGCCCTCGGCGCTGGATCTCAGTGTCCGGGCTGAATGATGGGGGTGGAGACGCTCCTTCAGGTATACAGGACCGAGGCCATTTAGGGCTTTAAAGGTCAGCACCAACACTTTGAATTGTGCTCGGAAACATACTGGGAGCCAATGTAGATCTCTCAGGACTGGTGTTATGTGGTCCTGGCGGCCACTCCCAGTCACCAGTCTAGCTGCATTCTGGATTAATTGCTGGATTAATTGCAGTTTCCAGGTCACCTTCAAAGGTAGCCCCACATAGAGCGCATTGCAGTAGTCCAAGCGGGAGATAACCAGAGCATGCACCACTCTGGCGAGACAGTCTGCGGGCAGGTAGGGTCTCAGCCTGCGTACCAGATGGAGCTGGTAGACAGCCAGCCTGGCCCTGGACACAGAATTAACCTCCATGGACAGCTGTGAGTTTAATGATTGTTTAATTGTAGTCCAATATAATAATTGTAATCCAATATATTATGGTCCGATTTTTAAAATTTGTAATCCAATATATTATCTTCCAAATGTTCAAATTTAAAACTTAAAGAGATATGCTTGCAGAAATGTCAGAAAGTATCAAAAAGTTACTTAAAGGCAGGTAGTGTTAAAATTCCCTGGTCTTCAGTAAGCACTTAAAATCGATATCAGTTCAACTCCAGCTATTCCAGGTTCTCTTTCTTTCTGGATAATTTCTAACCCAATATAGATAGAGTTCTCCTGCTTAGCTTCGGTTTGTGCCACCATGTTCCAGGATTAGAATTTTAAAGCTTTGCAACCTTATTTTTCCAGACTTTTTCAACCAAATTCTTTAACATTCTACTCTGCCAAAGTATCAATCTGTCAAAATTGATTCTGACAGTCAGTTGTATCACAAAGTTACCCTATTGAAGAGCAACCAGACGTAATTGTATCCAATATGTGTCCAAAAGAAGGGAGAATCCTTAAATTTCAAAGTTGCTAAAAAGCCCCCATTACCTGCTACTGCAATTCTCTGCTCCCATTCACAAAAAGTTCCCTTGTAGAGCCTGTCTGCAGAAAACAGAAGCTGACTTCCTTTTTTGCTTCCGTTTTACAAATCAGTTATTTTACGCCAAATTTCTTCTTTTTCAAGCCTTATTTGGTTTTTACCTCTAATTGGAAGATCCGCTGCTTTCGGTGATGACCTGTGGCTTCGGCTGTAGAGTGCAGTGAAGCTGTGAGCGGACTCAAGCAGCTTCCCTCCTCCCACTTGTCAAAGCTGCGGTGGGGAGATGAAGTTACAACAAGTTCCAGATGCTCTGCTGGACCCCTAGAGCTTCCACTCACCCATGGAAGTTTTTCTGCTGGTGTGCCTAGCCCTGGCACTCACCCCCCTAGCTCTATCAGCCAGGACCGTGTCATCTTTACTCAGATATCTGACACGGAGAGCGTCACCATTCCGCTCCACAGCAGACCAGAAGTGCTCTGACAGACTTGAGCCCCATGGAGCAATGGAAAAGTGCTAAGGCAGAGCGCACAAAAAAATATATCCTGAGAGGGTTCTCCAGGTGTGGAGGGTCCAGCAGCCTGCAAAAGCTTCTCCAGCCACCCTTGATTCCTCTGCTGAAAGGCAGTGATGGAGCCAGTGGTCCTGGCAGCAGCGCAACTCCGTGGGAGAGAAGCATCCACTCAAGGCTGAAGCACAGCCAATGGGAAGGTAAAGATTTTATAAAAAACTGTATTCAACTAAATTCAGCACCAGACAGAGGAATAAAAAGGAGGTCCGTCCCCGTCTCCTGGGTAATAGCCACTGCATGGGAAAAGTTTGCAAGTGGGAAAGTTACCAGCTTATTTGATATAAATGGACAGCAGCTTGCTGATGGGAAAGTTGGATTAAAAGCAACCCAAACCCATTCTCATTTCTTATTGGATTTATAATTGTGAACATGACCTTGCATCAAAGAAACCTGATATCTGCAGGAGAACACTCCTTAAGTGGAGTGAGTAGCTGGAAATACTTGTGAGTTTAGCAATGCACACTTTGATCAGAGGAATTTCTGAAAGTTTGGTTTCATTTTTAAAAATTTAAAAATTACCCAGTATCACCTTAGAGACCAACTAAGTTTGTTCTGGGTATGTTCTTTCATGTGCATGCACACTTCTTCAGAAGAAGAATTATTAAAAGTTTCTGGGAAAGGATTTATAATGAACCGGAAAAAAATGTTTAAAATGACCTTTGTTTAAAAACCAAAAGCTTTCTTAATAGGTTTAATAGGTGCTAAACTACCCAAAGAACAGAAGAAGATATTCATGTACACTACAACAGCAGTCCGGATCCTGTTAGCTCAAAGATGGAAGGAAGAAATGGTACCAACAAAAGAAGAATGGCAAATCAGACTTACGGACTATGCAGAGATGGCAAAACTAACAGCAAAGCTCAGAGACTACGATAATGAGAAGTTCAAAAAAGTGTGGGAAACATTTATTGTATATGTGTAAACAAGTTGAAACATTAGCAGCTTTGGACTAGGTAAAGGTAAAGGGACCTCTGACCATTAGGTCCAGTCGCGGACAACTCTGGGGTTGCAGCGCTCATCTCGCTTTACTGGCCGAGGTAGCCGACGTACAGCTTCGGGTCATGTGGCAGCATGACTAAGCTGCTTCTGGTGAACCAGGGCAGCGCATGGAAACACTGTTTACCTTCCCACTGGAGTGGTACCTGTTTATCTACTTGCACTTTGACGTACTTTTGAACTGCTAGGTTGGCAGGAGCAGGGACCAAGCAATGGGAGCTCACCCCGTCACGGGGATTCAAACCGCCAACCTTCTGATCAGCAAGCCCTAGGCTCTGTGGTTCAACCCACAGCGCCACCCGCTTTTGACTAAACACTTGCAATTACCAGAAATTTTTACAATTTAGGATATAATAATGGATTAATAGTAGATATGGATATGCAGAAGAATTTGGTTTATATAAGGAACCAGAATTGGGAATGGAGGGAAGCGGCAAGATTTTAAGAATCTCGGTAGAGATAGTGATGAAAGGATAAAGATATACATATGAGGGGGGGGGGAACGTATTTTCAATGTTAATTGTGGAATGGTTTTTTGTGGAAAGTAAAATAATAATTTAAAAAATGCTGTACAGTGGGGGTCTAGCTTGCTGCAGAGTCAAATTGTGGCTTGATTTCAAGTCTCCAGCACCCTTGGAAATGAAACTCCCCTGAATGACTGCAAAATCACTCCTTGTCACCTTTCTCAGTACACCTGAAAGGTAATGCTGTAGGTCTTGTGTGGCCCCAAAAGTAAATTAGTACGGCTTGTCTGCAGTGCTGGATTTATGTATAGGCTAAGTAGGCTGAAGCCTTGGTCCTCTAAATCTAGGGGGCCTCCCTAGCCCCCCCCCCCAAGCAGGCAGTCTCCCCTCTCCCAAATTGTAAACCCAAGACTTCATGTGAGGGCAGGGCAACTCGGGCCCAGCAACTATGAGACTCAGGGCCAGCCAGTGGGGCCCTATTTGAAACTCAGGGCCCAACTTTTTTGGAGGGGGGCCTAGTTCACAGCTAAAATCTGCAGAATCTTAGAGATATAAATCTGTGTGTTAGGTCATTTTCACAAAGTCAGCAAAGCCCTTCAGAAATCAGGCATGTTATTGAGTTCTTGTGCAAGTTTGTACAGTTCACTTCTGGGTTTTTTAAGGAAAGGAAAATTATTAGAGATTTTGATGAGCTTGAGAAACAAGCAAAAGCCACCTTGCCAAATGTTAACTACAAAACAAGGAGACAAAGAGTGAGGGAACAGCAAAGAAATGACAGAAGTACACCTGATGCTTAGACGCACTTTCTTCAAGAGATAGGTTTAGGATAAAATCCTTCATTCCTATATTAGATGCACTTGAAGCCCATTTAAAAAGTACTGTGTACAGTGATGTTGTACAATTGTTTTTCCATTCTTGCTATTCTGATAGCATCTAAGCAAGAAATTCAGCAAGGTGTTGAACTGTTGATGGAAGCATATCCAGAAGATATTGACCTGAAATTTATTGATGAACTTTTGCACTTTCACCTGTATGTGAGACAAAGCCATAGGCTTACAGCAGAGCCCTCTCTGTCTTATACAGACCTTTATCAAGTTATATACAAGGGGGGGAAATCAGATGCCCTTTCCTAATGTGGAAACAATCTTGCAGCTATTTCTTAGCTTTATGGTCACTAACTTCTCGGGAGAGAGGAGTTTTTCGATACCCCAAAGAATTAAAAATTAATTAAGGGCCATGATTTCTCAAGAGAGGTTGTCTGCACTGAGCATTCTGTACATTGAAAGTGACAAACTTAGATAACAAATTTTGATGAAGTTTTCTGATGTCCTTTAGAGAAGAAAATGTGAATTACATTCAATTTTGTTTATAACAGTTTTCAATTTTCTTCCAATCATGAGTCCAGTCTTATTCAACATCTTTATCAATGACTTGGATGATGGGCTTGAGGGCAATCCTGATCAAGTTTGCAGATGACACCAAATTGGGAGGGGTGGCTAATACCCCAGAGGACAGGATCACACTTCAAAATGACCTTAACAGATTAGGGAACTGGGCCAAAGCAAACGATGAATTTTAACGGAGAAATTAAGTACTACGCCATCTGTCAGGAATGCTTTGATGGTGTTTCCTGCTTGGCAGGGGGTTGGACTGGATGGCCCTTGTGGTCTCTTCCAACTCTATGATTCTATGAAATAAATAAATAAGGACTGTGTTACTGGAAAGGTACCTTTCCCCAAGTCAAACCATCTAGCTCAGTACTGCATACACTGACTGGCAGCAGCTCTCCAGGGTTTCAGGCAGGGGAAATTCCTAGCCATACATGCAGATGCCAGGGTGGAAAACTTGGGTCAAGGTGTTCTAACCACTTAAGGGGATGGCCCTCCCCTTAAGACATAGATACATTGGAAGCCACGTTATGCAAAATCAAACTCTTGGTCCATCTAGCTCAGTATTGCCCACACTGACTGGCAGTGACTTTTCAGGAGTCTTTCCCACTTCCCAGCCCTAACTGGAGATGTCAAAGATTGAACCTGGTACCTTCTGCATCAAAGCAGATGCTCTGCCACAGAGCTATGACTCCACCCCCTGCTTTATTTGCAGATTAAATAAATAACTGGAATGTTGGGAATTAGAAAAAAATGAAACACCCAGTTATTCCCAGCCTAGCTGCTGGTGGGGGGGGGCACTCCAGCCATCCTTAGGGCCATTTGCCCCTCTACCCGCCTTCCCCAATTCCCCCTTCCCTACCTGGCTGACTGGGGAGTGGGTTCCGCTCTGCCAAGGGGGGACGCGACAGAGGTTGGCACCCTCTTCCAACAGAGCCAAGTTTGCTCATCTAGTCTTCTCTTGTTTCCCCACCTGGCATTGACCTGGGCCGGGGGTCGGCAACCTGCGGCTCCAGAGCTGCAAGCAGCTCTTTCACACCTCAGCTCCGGCTCCGGGGCAGGGAAATGGTGGGGGGCGCTACGCCCGTGGCCGCTGCTCTCTCAGCCTCTCTCAGGCTCTCAGCCGGCTCAGCTAGCTTTCCCCTGGGGGGGTGACACTCTCGGAGCTGGCCCCACCCCCGCGATCAGCGACGCAGCCAGAGCCCGCTGAAAACCTTGCTCAGCCTCAGCTTTTTGCTCTCAGGCAAATCGAGGGCACCTCAAAAGCTGAGGCCAAAATCTCGCTTGGTTCGGCCCCGCCCCTCGTCCGGCGTCCCTGCAGCTTTCTTTTGTATTTTTTCTTCTTCTGACGCTGCCGAAGCTGCGAGGAAGAAAATGAAACCGACCAGGAAAAGTAACTCTGGGAAGTTGCTGGGGTGCATATGTCCTCAGGCTCACCCCCCCAACCTCTCTTTCTTTTTGCTCGGGGGTTTGGTTTTTTCTTTTGCAAAACTGCCGTCTGTTTTCTCAAAGGCAGAGCGCAGGCAGGAGAGGGGGGCAGCGGTGGTGGAGGAGGAGGAAAGTTTTCGTGGGCGAACAGAGAATGGAGCGCCATCGTGGAGAACCGGGTGGTTTGTGTGTTTTCGTGTGCATGGAGAGTATCCAACTTTGGGGGGGGGGGAGTCTACTGGGGAGGGGGGGAGAGAAGAGGGAGGAAAAAAGCATGAGAAATGCCTTCCAGGCACTCAGCTATGCAAAAGCGAGTGAGACGAGGGAGTCAGGGAAGAGGATCTTTTGTTCGGTAACATTCTGTGCAGCATTGCGAGAGAGATACAACTTCTTTCCTGCCTTTTCTCTCTGAATGGAGGTTCTTCTGTTGCCCTCCCCTCCCCCCCCGTCCGGCTTTTTTTAAAGGAAACACGCACAAACCTTTTTTTAAAAAAAGATTTCGAAGGTTTCTCCTCCCAAAGCTGCTGTCTTTTTACTTTTACATGCTTCTGTTCCCTCTTGATCCCCAAATGGCAACTTTCCCAATTTTCTCTTTTGCAAACTCCTCCCCACATCTGCCTCCCACCCCCCACCCCACAAAGAAAAAACCCCTGGCGATTTAAGAGGTTTCTCTTAAAAAAACGAAAACAAAACCTGATTTCAGGTGCTTGTAAAATGACAACTTTTGGGGGGAGGGGGTGGATTTGTTTGGAGCAAAGCCGGGGTAACGCGTGCTAGGGGGGGTCTTCCGATTGTTTTCAGCCCTTGGGTGTTGGGGACCCCTCTTTTTTCAGGGGGTGGGGAGGAGAGGAGGTCCCTGCTTATTTCGACCTTGCCACTTCGTCACCCCCTTGGAAGGGATTCTCAGCTGGGAGAGAGACAGCCGACTGCAAAATACAGAGATCCTTTCCCTGAATTAGAGATTCTTTCTTTCCTGAATTAGAGGTCTCAAACCGGCTCTGCAGCAAAAGTCTCCTTCCACAATACCATGATGTCAGTGATTGGGAGCAACTGAGCTTCCTAAATCCTGACTCTAGCACTGTGTTCTGTTTGAGAAAATAAATCAGAAATTGTTTTATGACTTGTTTTCACAATTTTAAAAAATAAATAAACAATTTCAAATTCTGTGCTTTTCATTCTTCCTATAATCCTGTATATATAGCATTAAGGTAAGAAACAATATATGCAGTGTTATATTTGTTTTAAATGTCGCAATGGTTTTGCGGCTCCCAGTTTTTTTTTCCCCTTCGGAAACGGGTCCAAGTGGCTCTTTTTGTCTTAAAGGTTGCAGACCCCTGACCTGGGCTGGGAGGGATGAGATGGAGCTTTACTTCCCTCCTTCCCCTCCCTCTTTGATTCCAGGTTGTTGGGAGGGGGGTGTTTCCCCCAATGCATTGCCTTTTTAACCCTTCCCTGGCATTCTTGGAAAGGGATGGCCAGGAGGAAAGGTGCCTTTCTGCTCTGAGCCGGCTGGAAGGCAGAGAAAGAGGGGAGGAAGTGGGGAGGAGACTCACATAGGTCCTCAAGGCAACCCTCCCACCTACATGGCTGAGCAAGTTTCCTTTCCTCTAGTTTGTGAGCAAAATAAATGAATGGTGATAGGGAAACAGGAGGGGGGGTGCCTTTTGTGAAGTTCTCCAATCAAGATGACCCGCTGGGATGCAGCGGATGACCTCGAGGACCCCTCTCCCGAGGTTCCTGAAGCCCCTCCACATGTTTCCCCACACCGTCTCACAAGCAGCACACTGATTTCCCCCCAAAACCTTCCGAAAAGGCTGTACATAAAGCCTTGCAAGCCACGTATCGCTTCCTCCTGTCAAACTGTATCTTTCAATGAGGCGCACTTTGACCAATTGCAACATTGCATCGTTTGGAACGTTCAGCTACTGCTCTGCACGCCTCATTTAACGTACTGACAAGGTGTTGACAGCTCAACAATGGAACCGAAACTATAATATACTCAAGAGGGGAAGTTATTAATTATAACTAGATACTTTGTAACAGCCAGACAATTTAGACACAGGGGTGGCCCCTTTGGCTTTGCAAAGGTTTATTCTTCATAAAATCATATCTCCATAACCCCTGGTCCGATCTTCTTTGTTTGGGTGCCTATCTTCTCCTTGAGAGATGGTCCTTCTAGCCCTATGGTCCCCGCCATTCCCCAACTGTCGGAAGGTTATGATTTCGATGCTTATGCTTTTCTGTTACCTAAATAAATTTTAGCCCAGTGGCTTTCATAATCCCTTAAGCGAGAGAACACGTACAGCCCAGGTGCCAGAGGAAATGCCCCCACCCAGGTGATTCACTCAAGCACCCTCCAATTCGTTACCAGGGTAACAGACATCCTCTGCAGAGCTTCCCTATTGTTCTGGATCTGTATGTATATTGCACCCACCCTTAAACCATTTACCTGTTCCTGCCACCCTTCCTGATATGCTAAACTTGTTTACCCCATATGTAAATCTTGCAAGCCCCCTTCCCTTCTGTCAATCATCTGACGTTTTCCCCCATGTGATGATGACGTTCCTGAAATGTATGCTGGGATGTTTGGTAAAGTTTTAAAAGTTCGTGTAACCCTTTGGGGGTGTTCAGATTTATCTGGAACCTTATTGCGCAATAAACTTTGTGCTTTGCTTTGCTCTGTGGCTGCTGGACTCCCTTTGTTCCGCAACGTCTGCAGGTTTTTGCCTGACGATCCAGGTGGCTGGGTAACTTTGCCCTTGGACCTTAGATTTCCGTAACAATGGTTCTGTGTGGGGGCGGGTTTCAGAAGGGGGGGGAGTGCCCTTTTTAAACCTACAGGAAGGATTTTCTTTCTTTCACTCATGAGGGCAAGTTAAGGGTGGTCCTGGTGAGAGGTGACAATGCCCCAGACAAAAGCAGCTTGGCAGGTAATCTAAAAGGATCCCCCTCCCCCTAAATCTGTGCCAGGCAAGACCCTACATACCTAGCTGCACATGCTAAGGTCGTAAGGGAGCACCTGTTCTCTCTTCGCTGGCCCTTTAAAGAAGCAGCGAGTGCTGTCGCCCAGCAGGACTCCCCTCCCCGGACTCTCCCTGGACTCTGCTTCTAGGGGGGGCAGCAGCCCCCCTGCCCCCCTGGGTACGCCCATGCAAAAGGCTCTGCAAGAAGCAGGAAAGCCCACCCTAGTGTTGTAAGAAATTTGCTTAAAACGCTAGAATCACAGAAATTGAGAGCTGGGAGGAACCCCCATGGTCATCTTGCCCAGCCCCTTGCAAAGCAGGCATCAGGGCCGGTGCTTCTGGCGCCCCCCCCCCCGGCCAATCATATTTCACTTGGAGGGTCTGCAAAAGGCAACTGTGGGTTTGAGGAGGCTTTGGGCAAGTTCGCTTTTCCCAATGAAAGTGTCCTGGATTTTTATTTTGGTTCATTTTTTGTGTGAGCTTAGCAAGCACTTTCCCTTGCAAGAAACAGCCCTCCCCCGCACGCCCAGCCCCCAAACTTGCATGGAAGCCCCTCTGCCATTTTCCCATCTAGGATGATGGGCGAGCAGAAGCATCCGCGCCCAAGCCAGGACGGGTGGTGGGTGGCGTGCGTGGGGAGTTGTACGGCGGCGCGTACTGGGGAGCTTGGGGAGGGGCGCCATTGGGCAAGTGTGGGGAGGTGCCAGGTGTCTACCTTGGAAGAGGGAAGGCGGTGGACGGAGGAAGGCACAGGAGGGCGAGCGAAGGAGAGGTGAGGAGGAGGCGGCAGGATGGTGCCTGGAGGGGGCGGTGCCGCGGCTCCTGCCTCCTGGTCTCCAGAGTGCACGTAGCGGCCGCTGGGCGGACGGGCTCAGTCAGCAGGCACTCCTTCTCCGTCTTGGGTGCCTCCGCTCGCCTCGCCGTCCGATGCTCATGCTGCGGGCTCCCGATCCAGGCGGGGGTGGGGTGGGGGGTCAGGCTGGCCAGCACCCCTTCCATTTTGGCGCCCTAGGCAACTGCCTAGTTCGCCTAAATGGACGCGCCGGCCCTGGCAGGCATTTCATCGGAAGCATCCCTGTCAGGTGGGCATCCCGCCCGCCTCCTTCTCCCCCTCACGCGCGCCCCCGCCACTCACTGGCCCCACCAGCCCCACAGCAGCCTCAGCCGTGCGCCTGCCAGTCGGCTCCTCCAGGTCCGAGGAAGGCGCTGGGCTCGCCAAGTGGGAGAAGCGAAAGTATGGCTGGAGCCACGGGCTCCCTGCAAATCCTGGAGAAAGGCCAAAGCTGGAACAGGACTCCCCTTCCTTTGCACGTGGGAACTGCAAGAAAGCCTGGATCAGGCCAGAGCCCATCCCTCAGCTGGCAGTGCCGGATTTACTATAAGCTAAACAAGCTACAGGTAGGTAGCCGTGTTGGTCTGCCATAGTCAAAACAAAATAAAAAATAAAAAATCCTTCCAGTAGCACCTTAGAGACCAACTAAGTTTGTTCTTGGTATGAGCTTTCGTATGCATGCACACTTCTTCAGATAATAAACAAGCTATTCTCTGCAGCCAAAGATGGAGAAGCTCTATGGTGTATACAGTCAGCAAAAACTAGATCTGGAGCTGACTGTGGCTCAGATCATCAGCTTCTTGTAGCAATATTCAAGGTTAAACTGAAGAAAGTAGGGGAAACCACTGGGCCAGTAAGATACAATCTAAACCAAATCCCTTATGAATACACAGTGGAAGTGAGGAACAGGTTACCTATCCATTCTGAAGGAAATCAGCCCTGAGCACTCACTGGAAGAACAGATCCTGAAGCCAAGGCTCCAATACTTTGGCCACCTCATGAGAAGAGAAGACTCCCTGGAAAAGACCCTGATGTTGGGAAAGATGAGGGCACAAGGAGAAGGGGACGACAGAGGATGAGATGGTTGGACAGTGTTCTCGAATCTACCAACATGACTCTGACCAAACTGCGGGAGGCAGTGTAAGACAGGAGTGCCTGGCATGCTCTGGTCCAAGGGGTTGCGAAGAGTCTAAACAACAACAAAACAAGCTGTAGCTTAGGGCCCCACTCTCTTGGGGGCCCCCCAAAAAATTAAAGGGGAAAAACTGGATGTACATTTCCAAAATATAAGATAAAAAACAAATAAAATAAAACCTACATACAGCAACAGTGTTTTGTGTTGTGTAGGCTCCTATGATTTAAGTAATGGGACCCACTTAAAAACCTCCAAGGAGAGTCCACCACCTCATGGGAGTCTGTTTCACTGCTCAACAGCTATCAGATTTTTTTTTCTGAATGTTTAGTCAGAATTCCCTTTCTTGCAACTTGAAGCCATTGGTTCAATTTCTACCCTTCAAAGCAGAAGAAAACAAGCATGCTCCATGTGAGAGCCCTTAAGATATTTGAAGATGGCTATCCAGGGCTGGATTCAGATGAAGAGCGGCCCTCAGCTACTCCACTTGTGAGGCCCCTCCCAATCACCCACCCTCATAGAATCATAGAGTTGGAAGAGACCACAAGGGCCATCCAGTCCAACCCCCTGCCAAGCAGGAAACACCATCAAAGCATTCCTGACAGATGGCTGTCAAGCCTCTGCTTAAAGACCTCCAAAGAAGGAGACTCCACCACACTCCTTGGCAGCAAATTCCACTGTCAAACAGCTCTTACTGTCAGGAAGTTCTTCCTAATGTTTAGGTGGAATCTTCTTTCTTGTAGTTTGAATCCATTGCTCCGTGTCCGCTTCTCTGGAGCAGCAGAAAACAACCTTTCTCCCTCCTCTATATGACATCCTTTGATATATTTGAACATGGCTATCATATCACCCCTTAACCTTCTCTTCTCCAGGCTAAACATACCCAGCTCCCTAAGCCGTTCCTCATAAGGCATTGTTTCCAGGCCTTGGACCATTTTGGTTGCCCTCCTCTGGACACGTTCCAGCTTGTCAGTATCCTTCTTGAACTGTGGTGCCCAGAACTGGACACAGTATTCCAGGTGAGGTCTGACCAGAGCAGAATACAGTGGTACTATTACTTCCCTTGATCTAGACGCTATACTCCTATTGATGCAGCCCAGAATTGCATTGGCTTTTTTAGCTGCTGCATCACACTGTTGACTCATGTCAAGTTTGTGGTCTACCAAGACTCCTAGATCCTTTTCACATGTACTGCTCTCAAGCCAGGTGTCACCCATCCTGTATTTGTGCCTTTCATTTTTTTTTGCCCAAGTGTAGTACTTTACATTTCTCCTTGTTAAAATTCATCTTGTTTGCTTTGGCCCAGTTGTCTATTTATTTATTTATTTTCTTTATTTACTACATTTATACTCCTCCATTTCCCCCAAGGTGTCCAAGGAAGTAAACATGATTTTCATTTCATCTTTGTAACAACTTTGCAAGGTAGGCAAGGCTGAGAGAGAACAACTGGTCCAAGGTCATGCAATGAGCTTCTTGGCTGAGTGGGGATTTGAACCTGGGCCTCAGGTCCGACCTAGCCCAACATTCTTAACTGCTATACTTCCCTGGCTCTCTTATTTGCTTAATCCTATTTTTTTCATGCTCCTGCCAACCTAGCAGTTCGAAAACACGTCAAAGTGCAAGTAGTTAAATAGGTAAACAGTGTTTCTGTGCACTGCTCTGGTTCGCCAGAAGCGGCTTAGTCATGCTGGCCACATGACCCGGAAGCTGTCTGCGGACAAACACTGGCTCCCTCGGCCTATAGAGCGAGATGAGCGCTGCAACCCCAGAGTCGTCCGCGACTGGACCTAACGGTCAGGGGTACCTTTACCTTTATTTTTTCCATTAAGGAGAATCCTCCCCCCCCCAATCAATTATATGGGACAACCTCCTCCACAATGCCAGTTTAACAGGGGACACATGACCTGGGGAAATTACTTTTATAGAGGGATAACTTAACCAGAGTTGTATCACTGGCCTACCTAGCTCCATAGTGTCTACACTGACTGACAACAGCCCTCTGGGATTTTTATGCAGTCCTATTCCAGCATACCTGGAGATGTCAGGGACTGAACCAGGGACCTTCCGCATGTCAAGCAGATGTTCAGCTGCTGACGCCAGTTCTAGAGTAGACCACACATTTAAAGCACGTGACTTCCTCTAGAGAATCCTGGGAACTGTAGCTCTGTGAGTGGGAAGCTACAGTTTCCAGGATTCTCTGGGTGAAATCATGTGCTTTAAATGTGTGTTGAATATATGATATGGGAAATGGGGGGGGGCCCTCTGGAGGGATCTTTGTACTCCAGTGCCGGATATGCTTAAGATGGCCCTGCACCTAACCTTACTACGCCTCTGGTTATTGCCCCCTGCATCACGGGAGTCCTGGGCCCACGTCATGCCACCCCGCCAGCCAAAAGGTCGACAACTCTGGGAAACCGGGGGGGGGGCTTCCCCCCCCAGTTTTGATCCTGGGTACGCCCCTGGCCTTTTGCACGGCAAGCTGTTCCCCCGTTTCTGGCCAAGGGAGGAAACAGCCCAGGCGGGCAGCTGAGAGGGTCTCCCCTAGAAGACATAGCGGGAAGTGCAATGCATGCGGCTCATGAGAGACTGGCGAACTATGCCTTGCAAGCGTTAAAGGAGCTGAGCTGCATTCCTAGAAAGGACAAGATATCCAGGCTCCTTCCTGCAAGGGAGGTGGCTTTTGTCTCTGCAAGAGGTGGCTCGGCGATGCCTTCTAGGCTCTGGTGAGTCTCCTCTCTCTTCCCCATGGGGCTCGGGGAGATGGGGATGGTGCGGGAGGGGGGACTGCTCAGCTCATGCAGGGGGCACCCCAGCCAGGGAGCAGATCTTCTGCGCCCTTCCTCTCTGCAAAGCCAGGGAGGAGGCGAGTTTGTAGCAGGTCCTTTGGGGAGGCGTCTTTGCGTCAGCAAAAAATAGGAATGCAAATGAACCCCATTGAGTTTGCAGAATTAGCCACATTCATTAACGGAGGTCGCAGCGACTCACAGAGGTCGTAACCAGATGGAAACATTTAGACGTAGAAATAATACTTGGCTTACGTGATAAGCAAATTAAAATGCTGGACAGGTCATGGCCGATAGAAGAAAGTCCTTTAATCACGCAGTGCGTAGTTAAACCGATGACACTCCCTCTCACAGGAGGCAGGGATGGTCACCAGCCTAGACGGCTTGAAAGAAAGGATGAGGCCAATTCAGGGAGGAGCAGAGGGCTATCAGCGGCTCCTCGACATGCTTCTGAATGCTGGGAAGCACAGGTGGAGAGTTGCTCTCCAGTCCTAATGGGGGGGCTTCCCAGAAGAGGCCCCAGGTTGCCACTGCCACAGGACGCTGTTCATCCAAAAGGAAAGCAGTGCTCAACCTGGCGGTAACTGAATACCGTAAATGAAGTCAGGTGGAATAAATGAAGTCACCAACCTAGTGAGCTTTAAAGAAAGGATGAGGCCAATTCCTTTTGTTCTATATAAAATCTTTTTATCCAACTGCCAGCTGTAACTGAGAAAACCACTGGAACATTCAACATTGCATAGCCAGATTCCCATTCAGGAGCCCTTATGGTTGTCCTTAGATTAAGGGTGAGTAATGGTCATTTTCCCTTTTCTGTTGTCTATGAAACAATATAAAGTGTTGGTCTATTGATGAACGGGGGGGGGGGTAGTTTCCAAAGTAAGATGATTTTACATATATCTGGGGGCTTATGTGAACCCCTCATTTGAGCACCTTGTATTGGTCGCAGAAATGAAATAGCAACCAATGCAGGTGTTTTAATGAGTTAAATGGGTTCAATGAGGAGGGGTAGACCCATGAATGCCACCTGAAGCTCTTTGGAGAAAAAGGTGGGATAGAAACATTATTTAAAAAATAGAAGGAATCCAGTTTATTATTTGGCCACTGCATTTTGGAGCAGATTCCGAGTCGTCTTCCAGGGCTGTACCCACCTGGGTACTCAGTGCTGCATCAGGCCAGACTTGAGGGTCGGGGAGGGGGAGCTGCTGTGGTCTATAGAGATTCTCTCTCTATCTTCAGGCTCTCTATCCAGAGTGTGTGTTCCTGATGTTGGGCAATCAGAACAGATTAGGGATTCTGCTGTTTTACTGCCCACCTCTCTGCCCAGAAGTCTCCCTGCCTGAGCTGACAGAATTGGTCTCGGAAGCAGTGTTTAGGACTCCCAGACTGCTGATTCTGGGAGACTTCAACATCCATGCCGAGGCAGCTGGCTCTGGGGTGGCTCAGGACTTCGTGGTCTCCATGACAACCATGGGGCTGTCCCAACATGTCACCGGCCCAACGCACATGGCAGGGCACACTCTGGACCTTGTTTCCTCAACTGGGCAGGAAGAAGGTGATTTGAAAGTGGGGGACATTGACATTAGTCCCTTGTCATGGTCAGATCACTTCCTGTTAAGATTTGGGCTGTCAGCACCTTTTCCCCTCTGCAGAGGCAGGGGATCTATTAGAAAGGTCTGCTCTGCTGATGGATCCAGTGGGATTCCCAGTGACTCTGGGGGATTGACTGGTGCCCCTCTCTATGCCCTGGCCGACGTCTGGAACACGAATGGCTTGAGCTGTTGACTTGATCACCCCTGAGTGCCGTTTGGCTCCCTGGTATACTCCAGAGCTTAGGGCAAGAAAACAAGCTGGAGACAAATGAAGACCTTGACTCTGGTGTTATAGCAGATGAATCTCATGGAGTGCCCAGAGCACAGTCTAGTCCACTCCTGTTCATGTTCAAGGATCAGCTGGTGGGCTCAAGTCAGGGAGATCACCAGTTGCACTCTAGACCATGGGTAGGCAAACTAAGGCCTGGGGGCTGGATCCGCCCAATCGCCTTCTAAATCCAGCCCGCGGATGGTCCGGGAATCAGCGTGTTTTTACATGAGTAGAATGTGACCTTTTATTTAAAATGCATCTCTGGGTTATTTGTGGGGCATAGGAATTCGTTCATTCCCCCCCAAAAAAATAGTCCTGCCCCCCACAAGGTCTGAGGGACAGTGGACCCCCCTGCTGAAAAAGTTTGCTGACCCCTGCTCTAGACCCTTGCCCTTCTTGGCTGATAAAAACTAGCAGGGAGATGATCAATGACTCTTTACGAGAGGGTGTGGTCTCTGTCTGTTTGAAGCTGGCAATGGTAAAACCAATCTTTAATAAACCTCCCCTGGATTTGGAAAACCTAAGTACTGGCCAGTTGCTAATCACCCTTTCCTGAGCAAGGTTCTGGAGTGAGAGGTTGCAGACCAGATTCCGGCAGTTTTGGAAGAAACTGATTTTCTGGATCAGTTTCAATCAGGGTTTAGGTCTGGTTTTGGCACATAAACTGCTTTGATCTCCCTGTATGATGACCTCTGTTGAGAGAGAGACAAGGGAAACATGTCCTTGTTAATTCTCCTTGACCCCTCAGCGGCTTTCAATACCATTGACCATGGTATCCCTTTGGAGCGGCTGTCTGAACTAGGAGGAGATCAGGAGTAGGAACCTGGCAGAGACACATGCCTGGCTGGCATGTTCTCTCCCTCCTGGTTGTTTAGCAGACTCAAAGACTTTCTGCAGCCTGAACATCAGCACACTTTAGGATCAACAGAGTGTTGGCAGTTCGCGTGACAGACTTAGCAGCACAGCTTTTTGGCTAAACTGTGTTTATTTACATATATGCACTCGGAGCATCGCAACTCAGCTCCTTTCTCTTTCTCATCAGACAGTAAAAAGAGAGAACAAAGGACAATAGTCCCACATCACGGAACACAGTAATATAAACACCCTGTCTCTCACTTCCCACTATGTGGAATGAAAACATACACTGTCATGTGATAAAAACAATCCCATGACTGCAACACGGGGCAAGAATCCTAACAGGTGGCACCGCTTTTTAGCCTCGTGGAACCATCAATGTGGGGTTCCGCAGGGCTCAATTCTATCCCCCATGTTGTTTAACATCTACCTGAAACTGCTGGGTGGGGTTATCCAGAGGTTTGGAGTACGTTGTCAGCAGTATGCTGATGACACTCAGCTCTATTTCTCCTTTACATCTACAGGTGAGTGGGTGGTTCCCTAGACCAGATGGGTGGGACGTCACCTGCTTTTAATGGGGTTACACTTCCTCTGAAGGAGCAGGTTCATAGCTTGGGGTACTCCTGGATCCTTTGCTGGTGGCCAGCTACACCCCTATCAGGACAGGGATAGCTTAACTACGGTTGTCTATGCTCTGGTAAGCTCAAGGTTAGATTACTGCAATGTGTTATATGTGGGGTTGCCTCTGAAGACAGTTCAGAAACTTAAGCTAGTGCAGAATTCAGCAGCCAGGTTGCTCACTGGGACAAGACAGTTTGCGAATATTACACCAATCTTGGTCCGACTGCACTGGCTACCAATTAGCTTCCAGGCAGTGGTGCAGCTTCAGCTCTGGTGGTGTGTGTGTGGAGAGCAGGCAGGGGAGTGTCCCAGGGGTGTGGCTGGCGCATGTCCTAGAGGCGTGGCACACGTCCTGGGGCATGGCACGCCACCCTCAGGGGTGTGGCGTGCGTCCTGGGAGCATGGTGCGCCATCCACAGGGGCATGACACGTGTCCTGGGGGTGTGGTGCACCATCTGTGGGGGTGTGGCACCCAGTGCGGGGGGGGGCAGCCACGATGGTATCCTGCTGGAATCATGCCGCAGGGGGTGGTGTGCTCCCCCTGCACCTCTCTTCCTCTGCCAGTGGTTCCAGGCACAATTTAAAGACCTATAAAGCCTTAAATGGCTCAGGACCGCAATACCTCAAGGACCACCTCTCCCCATTTGAACCTGAGATCACCTTTTGAGGCCCTCCTTCATGTGCCTTCTCGAGAGATCCAGAGCGTAGAAACAAAAGAACGGTGTCTTCTCTGCCATGGCTCCCAGTCTGTGGAATGCTCTCCCCAGCACCTTCCCTGGGGAAGTTCTCCTGGTGCCTTCATTATAAACCTTTAGGTGCCAGGCAAAAAAGTTCCTTTTAAACCAGGCCTTTGGTTGATTTGATTGACAATCTATGCCCTTTTAAAATGTTTTTTTGGGGGGGGGCTTATTTGGTTGTTTTTATTTTGATTATGGATTTTGTAGTTTTATATTTTGATTTTATTCTGTAAACTGCCTTGAGACCTGCGGGTATAGGGCAGTATATAAATTCAATTAATAATAATTATAATATTGCATTGGGTCCAAATTTTTAAAAAGGTCCAGTTGCGAACGACTCTGGGGTTGCGGCACTCATTTTGCATTACTGGCCGAGGGAGCAGACATTTGTCTGCAGACAGTTTTTCTGGGTCATGTGGCCAGCATGACTAAGCTGCTTCTGGCGAAACCAGAGCAGCACACGGAAACACCATTTACCTTCCCCCAGTACCTATTTATATACTTACACTTTGATGTGCTTTCAAACTGCTAGGTGGGCAGAAGATGGGACCAAGCAACGGGAGCTCATCCCGTCACGGGGATTTGAACCACTGACCTTCCGATCGGCAAGCCCAGAGACTCAGTGGGTTACACCACCCCTACGTCCTGGGTCCAAATTACACTTGTTACAAATGTTTCACTCGTCAATCACCATTCTGATTTCATTCCTTCTAATTATTTTTAAAAGAATCCGGGCTGTGATTCCTAGCGAGACTCATCCACTCTTGCCCATGGAACATTTTTCCTCTCCTGGTTGTGTATCAGTTTTATAACAGAACTGTTACGGAAATTACCGGGTAGAGGCTGCTCAGCTCCCGGTCCTATGGAGGAAGCCCGTGGTTCGCTGCGGAGGCAATGGAGACCAGCTGGAGTTTGGAGCAAAAGCAAAGAAGTTTATTGCGCAACAAGGTTCCGGAGGATCCGAACCCCGAACCCCGAACAAAGGGTGTCACGGACTTTTAAAACTTCCCGCCATTGCCCAGAATACATAGCGAAATACATCATAGAAACGTCAGAGAAGGGAGGTGGAGAGGGGAGGTTCTAGCAAGATTTACATACAGGTAAACAAGTTTTACATATCAGGAAGGATGGCAGGAACCGGTGAATGGATTTAGGGTGGGTACAATATACATTGAGAGTTTCCACTGGGAGAGAACAATAGGAAACTCCTGGGAGGATGTCTGCTGCCATGGCAACTGATCGGAGGGTGCTTGGGTGGATTACCGGGATGGGTGCATTTCCTCTTGCACCTGGATGAGTACGTGATCCCTCGCTTAGAGGATTATGAAAGTCACTGGGATGGATGTCAGAAAATCATACAGTATCAGAATAATAAACTTCTGATGATCGGAGGATGGCGGGGACCGAGGGGATGGAAAGACCATCTCCTAAGGAGAAGATAGACACCAGAACCGAGCAAATCGGATATTGCATTCCGGAGATATTGATTTTTATAGTAATAAATGTTTTGAGCTGTCAAAACAGGCCACCCAGAGTCCAAATTGTCCAGTTGCAACATTGTAACAAGTTATAATTAATAACCTCCCTTGCTGGATACATTTTAGTTTCAGTTCCATTGTTCTCGCAGCAGGGAGCCTGTCAATACCCACTTAGCGAGCAGTCAAGCGTGAAGGTGTTGAGTACATCACAGTAGCTGAGCTGAACGTTCCATTTTGCAGGCTGAGCTGAATGCATGCTCCTGATTGGTGGGCTTGCCGTTCATTGAGAAAATGGCGTGTACGAGGAGCGCTTTTGACAGGAGCGCTTCTCGGAGGCTTTTTCGGGGCGCAGATCGGGACATTTGAGGGAACCCTTTATCGCGAGGGTTTATGTGGGTGCTTGTGCGACTAGAGTGAGGGGGAATGGCAGGAACAGGGGGGAAAGGGGTGCCCCGCTCATCGTCGGGGGGGTAAAAGGGGTGCAGCTTTACGGTCCCGCACTCGCTGGCATGAAGACCTCGCGGTGAGGCCGCGCGGTGGGGAAGGTGACGGCTGGAACTTTTCCCTATCAGAACAATGTATGTGACCTGATAACATAGGTGGATGAGCAATATTCAGCTGGCCCTGAAGCATTCTTCTTATTATAGAGGAATGTGTTTGATTTGTAGGATTTGTTGCACCTTGCATTAGGGCCCACAGAACTTGGCAGAGGCCCAAGGGGCTCCTTCTGATCTCTGGGAGGTGTCCTGAGAACAGAGATGGATGAGCAAGATTCAGCTGGCCCTGAAGCAGGAAGAGGTCATGCCATCCAACATGGGAGCAGTGGGAGATTCCGTGAAAATTCCGTGCAGAAGATCCTGGGTGAGGAGGACACCCTCCACTCAGCTGTGCAGAGCCAGCAGCTCAGGCAGGAGGCCAAAGGACCCCGAGAGTTTTGCAGCCAACTCTACCACTTTGACCATCAATGGCTGAAGCCAGAAAGGCACACGAAAGCTCAGATGCTGGACCTGGTGATCTTGGAGCAGTTCCTGGCTGTCCTTCCTCCAGAGATGGAGAGCTGGGTGAGGGAATGTGGAGCGGAGACCAGTTCCCAGGCAGTGGCGCTGGCTGAAGGATTCCTCCTGAGTCAGGCACTGGAGAGAAAGCAGGCAGAGGGGCAGGTGAGAGAGACTTTTCCTCTGGATACTCCCAAGGGGCTCCAAAGAGGAGGGTGAATATCCCCAAATGCTCTAGTACAGAGGTTTTCACCTTTCCTGAGTCCATGGTTCCCTTGTTCAAGTATGGTACATCCTCTCCCCTCTCCTTGGGAGTCCTCCTGGTAGGGCTGGGCAGTATCTGGTTTTCAAGCAGTTAAATATCACGATCTCTCATGATATATATCTGCGGTGGTGGAGGGCCTTGCTGGGCCTCCCCATGGGAGCAGAGGGTCCCACCATACCTCCTCACAGCAGCAGAGGGTGTGCTGCCTTTCCCTGCAGCAGGTGAGGGCCTTGACAAGGTTCCCTACGGGAGCGGAGGGCCTTAAAATGGAAGGAAGTAGTAGATTTAATAAAAATACTAAATAAACTTTTCTAATCCTTCTCCCCATTCTCTGTTTTGAATCCTTCTTGCTCTTTCAGGGGAAGGATCGTTTTGCAGAAATGGGTCTTGATTCTTCTGAGGCAGAGAACACTCCATTGGACACCAGAGAGAGGTCTCTGGGTAAGGAGGAAAGAGTGTTTTCTCCCCCGTTTTGTCACATTCTCTTGGTTTTGAAACTAATCTGTGAGTTCTTTACATTTTTTGGGTGAAGACACTTGGAGCCCAGAGCTCGGGGGGGGTGTATTTTTGCACAATTAATATATGAAATGGGGACAAATGTCCAAATGTACTCAGCAGGGGAGATGTTTACGATAGTAATTTTTATTACTTTTCAATTACAGTCCAATAATAGCTTCATTATAACAATGCCAAATTACAGTTACTAATACCAATCATTCAGTTACCAAATTATATACAGTGGTACCCTGTGTTACGTACGTGATCCGTTCCGGGTTGCGCTACGTAACCCAGGTGTACGTAACAAGAACGAACCAACCCCCCCCCCCGGAAGTTCACGGGTTTTTGCGCTTTTGCGCACCCACGCATCGCACGCGCTCCGCAGAGGACTTCTGGGGCGCAGAGGTGCATAAGCCCTATGCGGCTTAGGACCCTCGTACCTAAGGGACCGCCTCTCCTGGTATGTCCCGTGTAGGACCTTAAGGTCCTCAAATAATAATCTTTTGGAGGTCCCAAGCAACAAAGATGCTAGGTTGGCCTCAACTAGGGCCAGGGCCTTCTCAGTATTGGCCCCGACTTGGTGGAACAGTCTATCACAAGAGACCAGGGCCCTGCGGGATTTGGCATCTTTCCGCAGGGCCTGCAAGACGGAGCTGTTCCACCTGGCCTTTGGGTTGGTTTCTGTTTGATATTTATGCTTCATTCTTTTATTGGTGGGTTATTTGAAAATGAGACTGCAGTTTTAATATTGAATTTTAAATTTGTATTTTAATCTGTTATTTTAAATTGATTGTGTTTATGTTTTTGCTGTGATTTTAATTAGTGTTAGCCGCCCTGAGCCCGGTTTTTGGCTGGGAAGGGCGGGGTATAAATAAAAATTTATTATTATTATTGCCAGGGACGATGACCGCATGAAATATCTACTGGTGGATGCCAACCCCTTGGTTTCACGTGGAGTGGCCATCTACATATTACAGGCCCTGAAACTCAGGACCACCTTTTTGGCCAACTTCCCTTAGCCTTAGTCTTATGTATATTCCCAACATGGACACTGTCGTCACGCCTGCTAGTGCTTTTTATTTTTATTTTATTTGTTTTAACCTTCTCGATTTTACTTCCAATTGTTTTAACTGTTGTATTCTCTGCATAATCGTGTCAGGCTACTGCCTGGTCTTTTACTATGTGCATGGCCATAGGGCTAATGCAATAAATAAATTGATTGATTGATAAAAATTATTATTTATTATTATTATTATTATTATTATTATTACCCGAACGTATGCAACACGGAGTGTACGCAACACGAGGTATGACTGTAATTTTGGTGGTCCCGCATGCTAATACTGATGGTTTGAAGATTTTCTTGATTTCTGCGTTCCAAAATCTAATTAATTTCAGTTACACTCCAGTCAAGATAACAATCATTTATACAACAACTACAATACTAATGATTTCCATTCATTTTGACACATTAAATAATATATAAAACTACAAGCGAGGCTATAAGGTTCTCAGTTAGTTGCTCATGAGTAGGCAGCCAGGACTCTGCTGTTTCCTTTAAATATTTTATTGTGCAAACTATGTACAGTGCAGAGCATTATTCAGTTCAGTTTTAAATAATAAAGTATGGGGAAGAGTCATCTCTAATTTTCCATCGTAAACCTTTTGCAAAATAGGACTGCTCTCCCTTTTTCCTTTTTTTTACACACAAAGTTCCATTTGATGTTATATTCCATATCTGCAATCTAGTTTCATCCCTGCTCACCTGTACATATATAATCTGAACTAGCATTCAATGCCGGGTTGCCAAATCATAAATGTAGAAAAGAAAACTATATAAAGAAGCCACAAGCTCCCCCCACCCCGTCTTTTGCACCAAATGAAGTCTTCTCTCAAATTCAACCCTTAAAGACCTTGCAGCTGGTTCCATTCCGCAGTTTATGATCTCATCTCTTCCAGCAATGCCTGTACATTAGTCCATATTAATCTGTACCTGACAGGAGAACCTCTGCTTCTTAATGGCGGCAAGGGATGGTTTTCGGCAGACGAAGGGCTTATACACTCAGCGCCCACCTGCCTCCTGCAATCCATGCTAGAGCAAGAACCAGGTACTAAGACAAACTGGGAGTGAAGCCCGTTCCCCCATGTCCCTGGGGGGAATTTACGAGGATAATTACCCTCAATCATCCTTGTTTTTCCTTTGTCAACGATCTCCCACTGCCTCCATTAAGGCAGAGCAGAACCGGAAGCTAGCAGGGGAGACTTTGACGAAGCCTCATCCATACGTACGAGATGAACTGTTTCACCTCTGAGAGAAGCAGGTGCTTACAGTTTCCCACTTAACTTTGTCTCTCCCAGGTGACAGAATGTTGCCACCAGGACCTGCTCCTTCATCTTTTCATGGTGGTGGAGGGGAGGCAGTGGCTGTGGACCCAGATCAGGTAGGGGGAAGGAGCCTTGTGGGGAAAGACTGCTTGGATGCCGACTGGCTGGACACAGTTGGGTGCAGAGGAATGGTGGGAGGAGGAGGTGTCTGAAGCTGGAGAGGGAACAGGGCTCAGGGAGCAGAGGGAGTCTGTGGCAGAGAGGCAGAAGCTGCAGCAGGAGAGTGGGATGAGGAAGGCAGAGAGGGGTCTGGCCGCTGTAGAAAACAAGAGGGCCAAGTGTAATGGATCACGTGAATGTTCTCTAAGAGGACAGCCTTTTTCCTTTTCTGTTAGGGTCCAGTGTGCTTTGAAGATGTAGCTTTGCATTTCACTGATGAGGAGTGGGCGTTGCTGGATCCTGACCAGAGAGCTCTGCATCAGGAGGTCATGGAGGAGAATCGTGGGATGTTGGACTCACTTGGTAAGGCTCCCTATTGGATCATCCTATCTGTTTTGTATTTCAAGACATCTCTCTAGGTGACGAACCTCTGATATTTCGTTGGGGCTCAACAGTGCCACCCACAGCACCTGGGATGCTCAACACTCCCACAGCAAACCTTGGATGGATGACTACTGATTGTTTCCCATGTGAATATTCTTCCTCCACTTCTTCCTTTGAAAACCATGATCAGGCTGAACTGCCCAGGCCTTCTTGAATGTAGGCTTCAGAGTGATTTGGGGTGTTGAAGTAGCTTCAGTCAAGTTTTCTGCTTTTGTTCTTGCTTCTGTCTCTCTCTGGTTGACCAAAGAGTCGCTTGACATTGGAGATGGCACAGGTTCCATGAGTGGACCAAACTCCATCCCAGAAAAGAGCCAGGCTTTTTGAATCTAAGACAGTGAACCCTGTAGTAACCATAATGATAATTTTATTATTGTTATCCTGCCCATCTCACTGGGTTGCCCTAGCCACTCTGGGCAGCTTCCAACACATATAAAAGCACAATAAAACATCAACCATAAAAAACTTCCTGATACAGAGGTACCTTCAGAAGTCCTCTAAAAGATGCAAAGTTATTTCCTTGACATCTGATGGGAGGGCATTCCACAGGGTGGGTGCCCCTACTGAGAAGGCCTCTGTCTCGTCCCCTGTAACTTCTCACATTAATGTAACATTTAAGTAAGGGCACTTGAATAATAATAATGCTGGTATGACAAGTTTCTGCTGCATTCTGTGATGTCAATAAGTTATGAAAACATCAAAATTGGTTTAAGGTCATGCACATCAGAATTATATTTTTAAGCCCCTAAAGAAAACTAAATTTGGCAGCTGCCACACACATTTGTTGAATATACAAATGTCTTTTTCAGCACACAGAAGTTCACGTTTGCCATTTCCATTCCCCTACTCTTACATCACCTACCATAAGGCCAGTGTCAGTGTTCCCAAATATTTCACCAGCTCTTAAAATTTGTTTAGATTTATTATTGCATATTGAACAATTTAGCATATTGAATATATCTTAATTTTGAACAGGGAACTTTCCTTCTTTGGCCATCATTTAAATAATAGTAAAAGCACACACCAAGTTAAGCTGTACAGTTATCTTTTAAAAACTTAATTGAGAGAAAACATCCAATATTCAACTTGATTTGTATATGAAGCTAGACATTTTTACAGAACAAAGGGAACATTATAACATCTAACTCCCTTGAGTTCTTTCCTTGTCACAAGCATTTATTAGCATTGCTCCATAATTTGGGGCTGCACTTCTTCCCGAGACTCTAATCCAATTGCCTCTTAGTTTCAGGTGGTGATAAACTGGAAATGAAGAAGAAGGGAGACCACAACAAAACCCACACAGTGGAGGAGCCATATCAGGATTCAGACTGTGGAGAGAGCTTCAGCCACAGCTCCCATTCCTCTTCCCATCAAAGGAATCCCCTTGAAAAGTGCTTGGAGTATGGAAAGAGCTTCAGTCACAGGGCCTATCTCACTTCCCATCAAAAAATTCATACAGGGGAGAAACCATATAATTGCTTTGAATGTGGAAAGAGCTTCAGTCGAATGGAGAGTTTCACTTCCCATCAAAGAATTCATACAGGGGGAAAACCCTATCAGTGCTTGGAATGTGGAAAGAGTTTCACCTGGAAAAAAAGTTTTACATTCCATCAAAGAATTCATACAGGGGGAAAACCCTATCAATGCCAAGAGTGTGGAAAGAGCTTCAGTCACAGCAACCATCTCACTTCCCATCAAAGAATTCATACAGGGGTGAAACCATATTGTTGTTTGGAATGTGGAAAGAGCTTCAGTCACAAGGCCTATCTCAATTCCCATCACAAAATTCATGTGAGGGAAAAACCATTTCAGTGCTTGGAATGTGGAAAGAGCTTCAGTCGAAAGGAGAGTTTCACTTCCCATCAAAGAATTCATACAGGAGAAAAACCCTATCAGTGCTTTGAATGTGGAAAGAGCTTCAGTCACAGCAACCATCTCACTTCCCATCAAAGAATTCATACCGGGGAGAAACCATATTGTTGTTTGGAATGTGGAATGAGCTTCACCTGGAAAGAAAGTCTCACTGCCCATCAAACACTTCATACAGGGGAGAAACCCTATAAATGCCTGGAATGTGGAAAGAGCTTCACCTGGAAAAAAAGTTTCACTTTCCATCAAAAAATTCATACGAGGGGAAAGCCCTATCAGTGCTTGGAATGTGGAAAGAGCTTCAATCACAGCATCAGTCTCACTTCCCATCAAAGAATTCATACAGGGGGAAAACCCTATCAGTGCTTGGAGTGTGGAAAGAGCTTCAATCACAGCATCAGTCTGACTTCTCATCAAAGAATTCATACAGGGGAAAAACCCTATCAGTGTTTGGAATGTGGAAAGCTCTTCAGTCAGAGGGCTAATCTCACTTCCCATCAAATAATTCATACAGGAGAAAAACCATATCAGTGCTTGGAATGTGGAAAGAGCTTCACTTGGAAAATAAGTTTCACTTCCCATCAAACTATTCATACCAGGGGGAAACCATATCAGTGCTTAGAATGTGGAAAGAGCTTCAGTCACAGCCGCTCTCTCACTTCCCATAAAAGAATTCATTCAGGGGGGAAACCTTATAAGTGCTTGGAATGTGGAAAGAGCTTCAGTAAAAGTGACCACCTCACATCTCATACAAAAATTCATACAGGGGAGAAACCTCATCTGTGCTCAGAATGTGGAAAGAGTTTTAGTAGGAGGGGCAGTCTCAAGGTCCATCAAAAACTACATACAAGGGAGAAACCTTATAATTGCTTGGAGTGTGGAAAGAGCTTCAGTCAGAACTTCAATCTCACAGTCCATCAAAGAATTCATACAGGGGAGAAACCCTATCAGTGTTTGGAATGTGGAAAGAGCTTCAGTCAAAGCAGATGTCTCACCGTCCATCAAAGAATTCATAGCGGGGAGAAACCATTTCAGTGTCAAGAGTGCGGAAAGAGCTTCCGTGAGAGTGCCAACCTCACAACCCACCAAAGAATTCACAGTGGGGAGAAACCATTTCAGTGCCAAGAGTGTGGAAAGAGCTTCAGTCAGAGGGCCAGCCTTACTTACCATCAAAGAACTCACAGTGGAGGAAAACTATAGTAATGTTTGTATAGGCTTGTCAGGCAGGAAGCTATAGCTTCTGATTACTTGGCACTCTTGGAGGGAGTTTGTGAGGAAACTATGGTGCCTGTGGCCTCCCAGCAAAAAGGCCCAAGTACTCCAAACAGCTTAGACAGTTAAAAAGACTCAGAAGGGTTTATTCATACATAAGAAGGGCTTTCTGCAACACACTGGGCAGCTGCTTTGCATCCACTTGAAGGCAAGATTGAGATGTTATCTAATCAAATAGTTGATGTAATGGAAACAGCAAACACACTTAACAGCATCTTAAGCATTGAAACAGAGCTGCAAGCACTTAAAATTCCAAATGAAAGTTTTGATTTAAAATTTGCAGCTCAATTGGATAGAGATAAAAGGGGGAAAAATAAACTATGTGGGATTCTGGAAAAAGAGGAGGGGGGAGATATGATTGTATTTATTTTAAGTTGGTTTGACAGTTTGAAGATAGAACCCACGCCCATCACTCTCCATGACATTGAAAGTGCACACAGAGTGGGTGTGCTTAGAGCTAAAAACACAGATGTCCCAAGAAACGTTTGCTTTGAAGGCTACCAAACTAAAACTTTGATTTAGTGCTGTATGCAACTATTGAGAAGTTAAATACAACTTACTTAATGCAGAGGTGTTCATAGCTGTCAAGTCTCCCTTTTTTGCGGGAAACTCCCTTATTCCAAGCCGTTTCCTGCTGCTATCCTGGATTGTTGATATCCCTTAAATTTCCCTTATTTCAAAGGGAATATTCCTCTCCCCAGGCACGTCTCTACCCTGTGGCGCCAGTGGCACGGGGAACCAGGGCCGGGCGGCAAGCTGAGTGTCTGGGAAGGAGAGTTGGAGTCCGGGGAGAGCAGAGCTTCTCCCCCTCTGCAATCCTAGAGCACCACTGAGGGAGGAGGAGGAGCCGGAGGAGGAGAGTCCACCACCCACCCACCTCCCCGCCCACGCAGCTGGAGGACCATGCTAGGGAAAGAGGCCACGCTTCCCAAACTTCCTGCCCCACATTCCTCAACATCCGGCTGCCGAGCGCGCACCAAGTGTGAGGAGTGAGGAGAGAGCACGTCAGAGACCCTTAAAAGTTCTCCTGGATCTGAAAGCGAGCTATCGTGCAGCGCAGGAGAAAAACACCGAGAGGTGGGCTCCGTGGGTTGCCCGTGAAGCCGCCTGGCCCTTTAACTCCCACCCCACCCCACCTGTGCGTGCCTCTTTCTTGCTCCATCGCCCCCCATCATCTTTGCAGGGACAGCAAGAGCTGCGTGGCTTGTCCGGGGAAGGAGGGGAGGGGCAAAGCAGGCAGAGACAGAAGGAGACGGCGAGGGAGGCTTTTTTTGGTGGGGGTGACGTAGAGAGCTTTCTCTCCCTCTTCCGGTGGGTCTCTAACCCCCACCCCACCCTGCCTCCACAACAAACACACACAGAGAGAGAGAGAGAGAGAGAGAGAGAGAGAGAGAGAGAGAGAGAGAGACATATAGTGGCTGCCAAGTTGAGAGCGCCAGAGATGTCTTTGAAGAAGGGTCTCTTAATAAAGGATGCTGCTGGTTGGGAACGATCAGGCTGGGATTGGGTCCACCTGTGTAGCTGGGTGCAAGGTGGGCGTTTGGTGGGGTTGGGGGGGGGCGAATCAGATCTGCATCAGAGGGAATGGCACACGAAGATAGATAGATAGATAGATAGATAGATAGATAGATAGATAGATAGATACGGTAGATATGCCATTCCATCTGATGCAGAGGGGGTGGGGTGGGTTTGCACATGTGCCTATCAAACTGTGTGTGGGAATTATCCCTCCATGTGTGGTGCTGTCAAGAGGGGGTCGTGCAAATGTTGCGCGTTGTGCAGAATGGAAATATTTAGGTGCAATGTTCTATCCATGGATGCACCTTGCAGAGGAAATTTGAGAGGGCGAGGGAGCATGGGTCTGCTGTGGGGAGCGGAGCGCATTTCTTGTGCACGGGTTCCTGCCTGCAGAAGGGATCAGTCTATGTGGCCTTTTCCAAAGGCCAGGTTGTGCAGTCAGCTGGGGCCTGTAAAAAGCCAGGCCTGGAGCCACCTTAAGTTGAGACTGCATAGGCCTTGTGGTGCATGTGATTCAGATTCTATTCAGTTGAACCTCTGGTTACAAAGTTGACATTTTTTTAGCAATGCCCCCCTAGTGAGCCTTCTTTTGTTCACTTCTTTTTATTTCGAGGCAGTGCACACCTATGTTTGTGGAACTGCAAACCTTTCCAGTCATGTGTTACTCCAGTCAAATCCCACATATGAATGTGGGGAAAGATGATGGTGTGTAGCCTGGTGTAAATTAATTTGTAGCCTGGGGGGATTACCACGCGTGGACTGTCCCTGAGAACTGTAGACTGTCCCCGGGACAGGTGAGGGTGCTGATCCCTTATTTTCAAATCCGAAACTTGACAGCTATGGAGGTGTTTCCAGATCTATGCCCAATGGAAATGATAAAGATGTTATGCCACTGTGATGAAGGCTGCAGGGACTTCCTCCTAATGGGGGTTCCCAATTAAGTTGTTGGTGCAAATCAATGGCAAATTCATTACTGCCTCCAATATTTTCCATAGCAGGTGTGAAATGTTCTCTATGTACTTAAAATTGCAATCCCCAATCTGGCTGCTAGGGGTAGAACTAACGCCTCCTCTTCCTCCTCATGGTCCACTCAAAGTAAAAGAAAAGGCAGACCTCTGCAGCAGCCTCTCCACATTAGAACCATGGCTTTTAGGCATCCAGATATAATTTTGATACAAAAGACACACCACAAGAAAAAAAGCCAAAACATTATGCCCTGGGATCTTCCACAGAAAGGAGCATGGCTATACTCATTTTTTAAAAAAATACCCATTCACTATTCAGGACTCCATAGAGGGCCCAAAAGGCAGATACCTCATATTAAGACTCACTAGAGTCTGAGAACGGGACGTGGGTGGCGCTGTAAGTTAAACCACAGAGCCTAGGGCTTGCTGATCAGAAGGTTGGCAGTTTGAATCCCTGCGACAGGGTGACCTCCTGTTGCTTGTTCCCTGCTCCTGCCAACCTAGCAGTTCGAAAGCACGTCAAGTGCAAGTAGATAAATAGGTACTGCTCCGTCGGGAAGGTAAACGGTGTTTCCGTGCGCTGCTCTGGTTCACCAGAAGCGGCTTAGTCATGCTGGCCACATGACCTGGAAGCTGTACACGGCTCCCTTGGCCAGTAAAGCGAGATGAGCGCCACAACCCCAGAGTCGTCCGTGACTGGACCTAATGGTCAGGGGTCCCTTTACCTTTAGAGTCTGAGAAACATAATTATAGGCTGCTTTTATGCTCCCTTTATGGGTAGTTTCAATTTCTTTAAGAGTTGTTTTTCTACTTTATGAGGATTTAAAGGTCAAACCATCATAGGAAGAAAGCTGAATGAATGTTTAAATCCTGTTCTTGACAGTAAAGGCTCCTCTTCCAAATTCCTGAAGCCTTCATTAAACTTTTGCATGTTTATTTATGCAACCCTTGGTGTCTTTGCCACCCCACTGACAGGCAATTTACATTTCACACCTATAGGTATGGATCTATGCCCCATATGGACTATATCTTCATATCCAGAGATCTCTGGTGTAAAGTGACAAAAACACATATTGGAATCATCTCAGTCTTGGTCTATGCCCCAATTTCTACCTCTAGCAATGGACTCACAAAGCCAAAATTTATTTTTCTGGACTTGTGATTCTTTCTTGTTGTTGTTGTTCAGTCGTTCAGTCGTGTCCGACTCTTCGTGACCCCATGGACCAGAGCATGCCAGGCACGCCTGTCCTTCACTGCCTCCCGCAGTTTGGCCACACTCTTTCTTACTAACAGACAAATTGGCTCAAGAAATATATTAAAAAATGGCTAATTTGGCCATCTCCTTGCTTTTTCCTGTAAGAACAATTGCAGTCGTTAACAGTCATCAACAGGTTTACCTCACCTATCAGCCAATCACCCATTCCCACCACCCTTCTGAGTAATACCCCTCCCCACCCTCTCACTATATATAAGGGTCTGGTGACTTCTGTTTCAGTGTATCTGAAGAAGCATGCACACGAAAGCTCATACCAAGAACAAACTTAGTTGGTCTCTAAGGGACGCGGGTGGTGCTAGGGATGCCGGTGGTGCTGTGGGTTAAACCACAGGGCCTAGGGCTTGCCGATCAGAAGGTTCAGATCTCTGCTATGAGGTGAGCCCCCGTTGCTTGCTCCCTGCTCCTGCCAACCTTGCAGTTTGAAAGCACGAAGTGCAAGTAGATAAATAGGTACTGCTCTGGCAGGAAGGTAAATGGTGTTTCCATGCGCTGCTCTGGTTCACCAGAAGCAGCTTAGTCATGCTGGCCACATGCCCTGGAAGTTGTATGCTGGCTCCCTTGGCCATTAAAGCGAGATGAGTGCCGCAACCCCAGAGTAATCCGCGACTAGACCTAATGGTCAGGGGTCCCTTTACCTTTACCTTTAAGGTGCTACTGGACAATTTCCCCCCCAATGTATTTCTACAGTTTCAGACCAATATGGCTACCTACCTGAATCTGGCTCAAGAAAGTCTTTGTCAAGTGCTAAAGTTTTGTTTTTCAAGAAAATGCTGTTGAAATAAAAACATTAATTTTGGTAATATGTTCATTTTAATTGCAGAAATTCTTCCCCACATGGATAATTTTAATTTCTCCCCAAATCTTCCCATAATTGTCTTTGAACAAATTTATATTTTTCATTGTTAAATTTATTCCCAAATATTTTGCTTTATGAACTACTTCCAACCCTGTTTTTTGTTCCAATTCCTTTTTACTTTTCTCATCCATATTTTTTGTCATCATTTTTGTTTTTCCTCTATTTACCTTAAACCCTGCTACTTTACCAAACTCTTCCATTCTTTCCATCAACTTCTTAATACTTTCTACTGGGTCTTCAACCATGACAATCATATCATCTGCAAACGCTCTTATCTTATATTCATTTCTCCCTAATTTTATTCCTTTAATCTTTTCTTCTGTTCTGATTACTTGAATTAGCACCTCCAATACTATAATAAATAATAATGGGGATAGGGGACACCCCTGTCTTGCTCCCTTCTCTATCTCAAACTGTTCTGACAACCCTCCATTAATTATTATATTTGCTTTCTGTGATTGGTAGATTGCCTTCAACCCTGTTGTCATCCTTGAAGCTATGTTCAACCTTTCCAATATTTCCCCCCAAAACGCCCAGGATACTTTATCGAACACTTTTTCAGCATCCACTAGAACAAAGGCTCCTTGTCTCCCTGGGTTCCAATCAAGATATTCTATTGAATCAATCACCAACCTCATATTACTGTTCATCTTTCTTCCTGGTATGCAGCCTGTTTGGTCTTGTGCTATAATTTCCTTCATCTATTCTTTTTAATCTTTGTGCTAGAATACTCACGTATATTTTATAATCATTGTTTAAAAGGGATATTGGTCTGTAATTGAATATTTCTTTTCTATTTCTATCCTGTTTTGGGATTACGGTTATGTATGCCGATTTCCATGAGTCTGGGATGTTTCCTTCTTCCATTATCTTATTTATGAGTATTGTTAATGGGATTACAACCACTTCCTCCATCTTTTGTAATGCAGAGCAGTGAGTCCGTCTGGGCCCAGAGTTTTCCCAAGTTTTGTTCTCACTATAGCTTTGTGTACTTCCTGTATCATGACTGGAATATTTAAGCTTTCTTTTTTCTCATTATCTATTGATGGCGTATATTTCCCTTGAAGATATTTTAAAATTTCTCCCTCTGATTCCTTCCCCCTTTTTATACAAATTTTTAAAATAATCTCTAAAGCTTTTCTTAATTTCATCTGGTTTATCTATTACTTTCCCATCTTCCTTAATTTGATCTATTAACCTTTCTTTTTGTTTCTTTTTTAATTGCCATGCTAGCATTTTACTGGGTTTGTTTGCAAATTCAAATGATCTTTGTTTTAACCACATTAAATTATTTTGGATTTCAACATTTAGCAATGACGAATCCTGTCTTAAGGTCACATTCAAGATATGAACAGGGTGTGAGCCTGTGATCTGTGATCTAGATTCAGAAATTAAGTAGTTATAATAATGAAAGAGTGGCCAAAACCCAGATAATGTAATCAGGTAACTTGCCAGACAGGAGATAATGCTCTCAGATTTCTGTTGTAGACTGCCTTTTCTGTGATGTAGGTATCTGGGGGGTGGTCTTGGCCTTCTGTGATGTATGCATGATGTTTCTGGGGGTGGTTTTGGACTCCAGGGTGGGCAATTTAAAATGTCTATATAAGGGCTTGCATGCATGGCTCTGGGTCCTCCTCCTCTATCCTGCGTGTGGGGGAGCACCCTGTTGCAACAGTTAATAAAGATCAGCTTACTAGCTGCTGTTGCAACAGTTAATAAAGATCAGGCTTACTAGCTGCTTTGCTTCTCAATATTCTCTGGTTGGTCTCTGTTATTTTCTCCTACCAAAAGAGGACCTACAAAAGGACTATATGTGCTCTTGGGTATGTTAGCAAACATCCCGCTGGGGCAAGTTGTGAGACTGCCCCCCCCCAGGTAGGGACGAAGCCTGGGTGCACTCCTGGCTACTCGAGTCCAGTGGCACATTGATATGCGATTGTTCCCCAGCGTGAAGAACAACACACACAAGCCATTAAGGCTAAACTATTTTATTGTAGATAAGATGCAGAGTGTGTCTCTGCTTGCCAGCTCAGTAAGTCAGAGCTGTGCATAATGCATCTAGCATCTCTCTGGAGCCAGAACTGAAAGTGAAAGTAAAGATATCACATGGTTGAGAGAAAGACAAAACAACTGTCTTTCTCATGGGAAAAACACAAGTCATACCAGTCTCGTGCTGCTGCTGCTGCTTTTGCAGCTCGGTCTGTACCAATATCCTAACAGGGTACCCCATAAAGGAAAATGAGCTTTTTTTTACTTATATCACCTGTTATCAGAGGGCAATGCATAAATGAATCTAGTGGGGGAGAGAAAGGAAAGAGAACTTGCTTCTTCCTGACTACACAAGGAAATATGGAACCTAGAAATCTCTTAGTCCTCTAAAGGCAGCAGCAGTTCTTTTAACCAACTATAACCCAGAAGGGCTGAATTCCAATCCATGGAGACAGAATATCACAAGCTCTTGTCTACATTTAAAGTTATTTATATGAGTTTGCCTCCCAGTACATTTCTGAGCACAATTCAAAGTGTTGGTGCTGACCTTTAACACCCTAAATGGCCTCAAAGCCCCAGTGTACCTGAAGGAGCGTCTCCACCCCTCTCATTCTGTCCGGACACTGAGGGCCTTCTGGCAGTTCCCTCACTGCAAGAAGTGAAGTTACAGGGAACCAGGCAGAAGGCCTTCTTGGTATAATGCTATTGTATAATGCTATGTGTGTTACATATGTGTGCACATGTATACATACGTATAGTATATTTGACATGTGTTCATGCACAAACAAAACAAACCAAAGGGGGGGGACCTTCTGCTAAATTTTAAAAATCTGCCTGGACAGGGATTGTGACCCTGAAAATAAAAAGTGTCTGGGGAAAACCAAACATATGGCACCCCTAACTAGGATAATTTTTTCCAGTAGCACCTTAGAGACCAACTGAGTTTGTTCCTTGGTATGAGCTTTCGTGTGCATGCACACTTCTTCAGATACACTGAAACAGAAGTCACCAGATCCTTAAATATAGTGAGGGAGTGGGGAGGGGTATTGCTCAGAAGGGTGGTGGGAATGGGTGATCAGCTGATAGGTGTAGAAAACCTGTTGACGACTCTTAATGGCTGTAATTAGTCTTGCAGGGAAAGGCAAGTGGTGAGATCTATATTTAAGGATCTGGTGACTTCTGTTTCAGTGTATCTGAAGAAGTGTGCATGCACACGAAAGCTCATACCAGGAACAAACTCAGTTGGTCTCTAAGGTGCTACTGGAAAGAATTTTGTTTTGTTACGGAAATTACCGGGTCGAGGCTGCTCAGCTCCCGGTCCTACGGAGGAAGCCCGTGGTTCGCTGCGGAGGTAATGGAGACCAGCCGGAGATGGAGCAAAAGCAAAGACGTTTATTGCGCAACAAGGTTCAGGAGGGTCCGAACCCCGAACAAAGGGTGTCCTGGACTTTTAAAAGTTCCCGCGATAGCCCAGAATACATTGCAAAATACATCACAGAAACGTCAGAGATGGGGAGGGGAGAGAGGAGGTTCTGGCAATATTTACATACGGGAAAAACAAGTTTTACATGTCAAGAGGGATGGCAGGAACTGGTGATGGGATTTAGGGTGGGTGCAATACACATTGATGGTTTCCACTGGGGAAAGACAATAGAAAACTCCTAGGAGGATGTCTGCTGTCATGGTTACTGATGGATGGGTGCTTGAATGGATTACCGGGAGGGGTGCATTTCCTCCTGCAGCTGGATGAGGACGTGACTCTCTGCTTAAGGGATTATGAAAGCCACTGAGTTAGGAGTCCAAAAATTATACAGTATCGAAATAACATACTTCTGATGATCGGAGGATGACGGGGACCGAGGGGTTAGAAAGGTTATTTTATAAGGAGCAGATAGACACTCGAACCATGCAGCTAGGACCTTGCGTTGCTGAGATATTGATTTTTATGTTATTTAACCTTAGAGCTGTCAAACTGCCCGCCCACAGTCTAAGCGAGTCCACTTGTTACAATGTTGCAAGTTATAATTAATAACTTCCCTTGCTAGATACATTTTACTTTCGATTCCATTGTTCTCGCAGCAGGGAAGCTGTCAAAATCCACTTAGCATGCAGTCAAGCGTGAAGGTGTTGAGAAGCAGAGCTGAACGTTCCATTTTGGAGGCCTGGCTGAATGCATGCTCCTGATTGGTCGGCTTGCCGTTCATTGAGAAAATGGAGGATACGAGGAGCGCTTGACAGGAGGCTTCTCGGAGGGGTTTCGGGGCGCAGATCGGGACATTGGGGGAACCCTTCATCGCGAGGGTTTTATGTGGTGCTTGTGCGACTTAGGTGTGTGTGTCTGGGGTCACCCGCTCATCGTCGGGGGGGGCAACGAAAAGAAACGGAGGCTTCCAGGTCCCGCACTCGGCCGCGCGGGAGTCCGGCGAGGAGGCTGCGCGGTGGGGGGAAGGTGGCGGCTGGAAATTTTCCTTAACAGTCCCGCACTCGGAGATAAGATTTGTATCAGGTTCGAAGAACCACAAATCCTTTTCTCCGCACCTAACTTTCGAGACTTGGTACTCACCTCCCCCACGCGCCTCGACTGGAAGTATTCAGGGAGTGCGGGCCGGTCACGGTTGGATGCCCATTCCAGGTGCAGTCACAGTAGGCTGTCGAAAGCCAGCTGATCGGCGAGTATGATGAGCAGTCGCACAGCTGTCAAAGTGGCCGGTGGTCCCCATCAGCAAGCTGCCAAAGATGGCAAACAGGGAGACGAGGGGTGCTGTCAAGTAGCTGTCAAACAGCTGTCAAACGGCAAGCAGGCAGTACAGGGAAAGCTGTCAAAGCGGTGAGTCTGAAAATGCGGAGAACTGTCAAATAGCTGTCAGAGTGGTAAGTCCGAAAAGGCGAAGAACTGTCAAGCAACTGTCAAACGGCAACCAGTCATTGTAAGGCAAGCTGTCAAAGCGGTGAGTCTGAAAATGCGGAGAACTGTCAAATAGCTGTCAGAGTGGTAAGTCCGAAAAGGCGAAGAACTGTCAAGCAACTGTCAAACGGCAACCAGTCATTGTAAGGCAAGCTGTCAAAGCGGTGAGTCTGAAAATGCGGAGAACTGTCAAATAGCTGTCAGAGTGGTAAGTCCGAAAAGGCGAAGAACTGTCAAGCAACTGTCAAACGGCAACCAGTCATTGTAAGGCAAGCTGTCAAAGCGGTGAGTCTGAAAATGCGGAGAGCTGTCAAATAGTTGTCAAAAGCTGTCAATAGTGGAAAGTCCGAAAACACAGGTGGGAACGATGTCCGGAGACTGGGGAACGGTGACACAGGAACTGGGGTACGATGAACAGGAACTGGGGTGCGATGAACAGGAACTGGGGTACGATGAACAGGAACTGGGGTGCGATGAACAGGAACTGGGGTGCGATGAACAGGAACTGGGGTACGATGAACAGGAACTGGGGTGCGATGAACAGGAACTGGGGTGCGATGAACAGGAACTGGGGTGCGATGCTGGGGTGCGGCGAACAGGAGCTGGGGTGCGATGCTGGAGAGCGATGCTGGGGTGCGGTGAACAGGAACTGGGGTACGATGAACAGGAACTGGGGTACGATGAACAGGAACTGGGGTGCGATGAACAGGAACTGGGGTGCGATGCTGGAGAGCGATGCTGGGGTGCGGTGAACAGGAACTGGGGTACGATGAACAGGAACTGGGGTACGATGAACAGGAACTGGGGTACGAGGTGTACGAAGGGTGGGAATTGAGCACAGTCCACAGGGGAGGTTCTTCAACGGTCCTGTTGGGGTACTCCTTATGTTCTCGAATCGGAAGGAAAGGCTTGAACGAATTGTGGGTCAGTGTGGGCTGGCAGAGGGGCTCGGAGAGGATTTGGAGGGTGCGACCCTGCAGTTGGTTGGGCCGTCGAGACCTGGGTGCCTTGGGGTGGCCAATTCCCTTGTGGATGAGGAGGCACCATTTGCTGGTTCTTATAACCCTGGGCCCAAGGAGGGTGTGAAGGAAAGGTGGGGTATGGCGAGTTTCCCCCGGGGAATGGGTAAGAGTTGGCTTCAACCCATGGGCTCCCCGGGTATAAATATGGGCAGTTTCGTCTTAGGTGCCCTGGTTGAAAACACAGGTGACAAAGGCCAGTGGATGGGCCCCAGGGTCGTGGCATGGATGGGCTTACATTCGATCCTCCCCCTCCTCCTCGCCCCCTGCCTCCTCCCCTGGCCGGGAACCCTGGAGCTGGGAAGTGAGGGGTTTCCATACTGAGGGCAAGCACTGCCTCTTCCTCTGATTGAGTGTCTCTCTTTCTCTTCTCATCACGATTATTAAAGACAGATTTTGCTATTGACAAGATTTCACTAAAGGTTTTTCCATCGTATCCAATGAGAAGGTTTAAGGCTTTGCGAATATCAGGTGTCGCTTGATCTTTGAAGAAGCCTTTGACTATTATGTCGTGGTGAGGGTTTTCAGGGTCTATTCCACCCCAGGTCTTAATAGCCGCCACCAACCGAGAATAATAGTCCGAAGGGTGTTCACTGGGTCCCTGTATTACAGTCTGGACCCTTGTCCAATTTATGGTGCGCTGTCCTGAAGCCTTGATACCATCTAGGATGGCCCTTTTAAACAAGTTCAGGCACCAGATACCATTAGGGGTATTATAGTCCCAGGCAGGGTCGGGTTCGCTCCGGAGGTCTCTAGGTGTTAAGGCCTCCACCCCTTGAGGTCTCCCTTCCTGGTAGTTTTCCTGATTTAGAGCTTCCTCAGCCTTACTTAGGATATCAGCTTTCTCGGCCTCATTAAATAGAGCGTTTAGGAGCACATGGACGTCAGTCCAAGAGGGATGATGTGAGGAGAAGATGGTGGATATTTGCCTATGGCATTTGTCAGGATCGTCTCTTAGAGAGGGCATCGTGTTAGCCCAGTTGATCAGATCGGCCGTACGGAAGGGTTGATGGGCATAGATCATACGTGGGGCCCCATCCGGGACTGTCGGTGGTATGGGGAAAGCCCTCAGTGGCATCTGGAAGGAGGCTGCTTGGTGATTATTTCCCTTTTTGCCTTTGGTACTTTCCTTGACAGACTGCCGGAGAGCGGTTGGGGAAAAGGTGCCATGGTCACTGACAGGAGTTGGAGTAGGGTCAGGACCCACAAGCACATCGGGCACCGCTAAAATCCCTTCCTGGCCGGTGGGATGAACCAGTAATTGGCCACCCTGAGCCACTATTTGGCTATTGGGACTAACATCATGTTCAGGTCCCTGTGCCATGGCCTGATCCTCATAGGGGGGTGGCGCAGAACCTTCCTTTGGTCTCTTAGGATCCTTTCTAGGAGGTTTAATCACGGGCATCTGGAGCGTTGGGGACGGGTTTAGAGTCATAAGGACTTGGGATACAGCCTCGAAAGTCTCCAGATAATCAAGCTGACGAGGCCTTTCCTCCAGTAAGAGCTTCTTTAATGTATTTATTCGATCCTGATGGAAGGATCCCTCCGGTGGCCAGCGGAGATCTGATGGTACTCTTTCAGTAAAGAACGGCCAGGAATTCCTACAAAGATCTTGCAGCTTCTGCCTAGACAAAATCTCATGGTCCGGAATTTCCTTCCAATGCTCCATGACAATCGCGAGGGGAGAGTCGGGTTCCGGCTGGGTAAAAGAAGGCTTTCGAGAAGCCTTCTTCCCAGTGGAAGTACGACCATGCTTCGAAGCCTTGGCACCCATTGTTCCTTGGGGTTTAAGAGGAACCTGGGTTTTCTGGGAAAGGAGGGATGGGAAGGTATCTTAGTAAGTCAGGTCTTCTCACAAAGGGAATGGGACAGAGGGGTTTCTTAACAAAACAAAGTACACGACGTTCCAATAATCTAGCCTGGTCCCTTGCGTTCACTAGTTCGGCTAGCGGGGCGGCTGACCAGGGGGATCTACTCTAAACTACCTCTTCCTTTCCTTTTCTGGAGCTCCCTTTTCCTCTTCCTTTCTCTTCCGTTTCTTCTCATCTATTCCTATTTCTCAACCCCCATTTCCACCCATTACAGGGTACCCCCACCTGGCAACCTCCTACCTATCATGAACAGCTAAGGAAAGGAGCCCTACTAGACGCCTGCCACAGCAGTGCCAGATCGGGCAGCCCCTTTGATAGAGTTAAACGGTCCGGAAAAGCCTCCCTTGCGTTCGGAAGCGGGCTCACGCACGACCAGCGTGTTTTACATGGCCCGACCGGGGCGGCTGAGGCTTGAGATAGTGCAGAAAAGTCCTTTGCCCCTTGCGTTCGTTAGGATCTTTCACCTACTCGGGGCGGCTGGCAAAGTAGAAAAAGAGCCCAGTCCCTTGCGTTCGTTAGACCAGCTAACGGGGCGGCTGACTGGGTATTGGAGAAAAGAGATAGAGCTCAGGACTCCCCTTTCGAGTTGAGCAACAGTCCACGGGACGGACTGAGAGACAGGCAAGAAATGATAGGCAAGAGAGCAGTAGATTGCGGTTGCCAGGCTTACCTCCCCCCTCCCCCCAATCACCAGTGCACTGGATTTATACTTACGCGTCTTCCACCGCGATCCGCTGGATCGTTGGAGACGAAGCCGGCTGAGCTTTGCCTTTGCTCCCCGGTTGGCTCCCCCTGGGACCTGCAATTACCGCCCGGAGGATGGCTAGGGATCCGTCGAGTCTCCACGGGAGAAAAGGGTCCCGTTGCCGGCTGAAGGCTCGGTGGGGGTCCCCAACCACCCCGGGAGAACGCAGGTCCCGGGTTTCGGCACCAACTGTTACGGAAAAGTTACCGGGTCGAGGCTGCTCAGCTCCCGGTCCTACGGAGGAAGCCCGTGGTTCGCTGCGGAGGTAATGGAGACCAGCCGGAGATCGGAGCAAAAGCAAAGACGTTTATTGCGCAACAAGGTTCAGGAGGGTCCGAACCCCGAACAAAGGGTGTCCTGGACTTTTAAAAGTTCCCGCGATAGCCCAGAATACATTGCAAAATACATCACAGAAACGTCAGAGATGGGGAGGGGAGAGAGGAGGTTCTGGCAATATTTACATACGGGAAAAACAAGTTTTACATGTCAAGAGGGATGGCAGGAACTGGTGATGGGATTTAGGGTGGGTGCAATACACATTGATGGTTTCCACTGGGGAAAGACAATAGAAAACTCCTAGGAGGATGTCTGCTGTCATGGTTACTGATGGATGGGTGCTTGAATGGATTACCGGGAGGGGTGCATTTCCTCCTGCAGCTGGATGAGGACGTGACTCTCTGCTTAAGGGATTATGAAAGCCACTGAGTTAGGAGTCCAAAAATTATACAGTATCGAAATAACATACTTCTGATGATCGGAGGATGGCGGGGACCGAGGGGTTAGAAAGGTTATTTTATAAGGAGCAGATAGACACTCGAACCATGCAGCTAGGACCTTGCGTTGCTGAGATATTGATTTTTATGTTATTTAACCTTAGAGCTGTCAAACTGCCCGCCCACAGTCTAAGCGAGTCCACTTGTTACAATGTTGCAAGTTATAATTAATAACTTCCCTTGCTAGATACATTTTACTTTCGATTCCATTGTTCTCGCAGCAGGGAAGCTGTCAAAATCCACTTAGCATGCAGTCAAGCGTGAAGGTGTTGAGAAGCAGAGCTGAACGTTCCATTTTGGAGGCCTGGCTGAATGCATGCTCCTGATTGGTCGGCTTGCCGTTCATTGAGAAAATGGAGGATACGAGGAGCGCTTGACAGGAGGCTTCTCGGAGGGGTTTCGGGGCGCAGATCGGGACATTGGGGGAACCCTTCATCGCGAGGGTTTTATGTGGTGCTTGTGCGACTTAGGTGTGTGTGTCTGGGGTCACCCGCTCATCGTCGGGGGGGGCAACGAAAAGAAACGGAGGCTTCCAGGTCCCGCACTCGGCCGCGCGGGAGTCCGGCGAGGAGGCTGCGCGGTGGGGGGAAGGTGGCGGCTGGAAATTTTCCTTAACAGTTTTGACTATGGCAGACCAACACGGCTACCCACCTGTAACTAGGATAATTTTGTGCCAATAGAAGACAGGCATACTGGTCAGGAGCGGAGTTTGCAGCATCTTAGTCTCCACACGCTGGGCTGCCCTTCCTGGGCCAGTCTCTGCTCGTCTGCTCAGCTGCCACCCTGTGCGGAGGGTCTAGCTCTTTGGGAACATGATGGTAGGCAAGCAGGAGGTGAGGGGGGGTGTTGGGATTTCTAAGCCTGATTTCGTCTTTGTTCCAGGGTGTCCCTCCACATCTTGTTGGGTTGGCTTTCCCTCACTCCCTGCCACATGGGCTTCCTCATGACAAAGTCCTTCTTGCAACTTCCTGTGTTCCCAATTCATCCAACAAGCTCTAGGCAGCACCAGTGCTCACCCCTCCCCCACAAGAGGTCACTTCTGTGAGCATTAAAAGCCCATTTTGCAGATAGCAAACTCAGTCTTTTACAGCAAAATGCAGCAAAAGCAATTGTGGTTGGAAAGTAACATCTAAGGTTTTGTTGATAAAGCAAATAACAAGACAAGACAAATCTCACATCCATCTTCTTCAGCAGAGGGGTAAAAAGGAGAGAGAGGGAGGAGACATTTAAACAGTTCCCATACGCATGCATAGAATCATAGAATCAGAGAGTTGGAAGAGACCACAAGGGCCATCCAGTCCAACCCCCTGCCAAGCAGGAAACACCATCAAAGCATTCCTGACAGATGGCTGTCAAGCCTCCGCTTAGACCTCCAAAGAAGGAGACTCCACCACACTCCTTGGCAGCAAATTCCACTGTCACAGCTCTTACTGTCAGGAAGTTCTTCCTAATGTTTAGGTGGAATCTTCTTTCTTGTAGTTTGAATCCATTGCCCGTGTCTGCTTCTCTGGAGCAGCAGAAAACAACCTTTCCCTCCTCTATATGACATCCTTTATATATTTGAACATGGCTATCATATCACCCCTTAACCTTCTCTTCTCCAGGCTAAACATACCCAGCTCCCTAAGCCGTTCCTCATAAGGCATTGTTTCCAGGCCTTTGACCATTTTGGTTGCCCTCCTCTGGACACGTTCCAGCTTGTCAGTATCCTTCTTGAACTGTGGTGCCCAGAACTGGACACAGTATTCCAGGTGAGGTCTGACCAGAGCAGAATACAGTGGTACTATTACTTCCCTTGATCTAGATGCTATACTCCTATTGATGCAGCCCAGAATTGCATTGGCTTTTTTAGCTGCTGCATCACACTGTTGACTCATGTCAAGTTTATGGTCTACCAAGACTCCTAGATCCTTTTCACATGTACTGTTCTCAAGCCAGGTGTCACCCATCCTGTATTTGTGCCTTTCATTTTTTTTTGCATCAATTAAGTAATTAAGGGCAACACACAACATTATGCAATGTGAGAATGAGACATTACAATACTGACAACCTCTTCCTATCTTTCTAGCTTCTAAACCCCTTCTGCCCAGCAAAGGATTCTTCCTATATCTGTTTTGCTTTCTGCTCTAAGGTATCTGGTTCTAGGAGAAGAAGGCTCTACCAGGCTCTCAAGTGACATCATGTGCACAGTCTGCTGTGCTGTTTCTACCATTTCTCACTCCTATCTCTGTTCAGGACTATAGGGTTAGGG